>JADWQK010001925.1:0-130482 GCA_017933935.1 Sesamia nonagrioides
ATGGACTGTAATGGAGATTATTTCTGATGAAAACACGTATATTTTTAATTACAATGTTGTATTCGCAAGCTAACTAGGCAGACTGACTTGACAGACAAAATCAAATCTATCAAAAACTACTCGTAATTTAAAAAGGTATAAAAAACATATATACAAGGAGGCCGGTGCCTGCCAGTAGTCAATATACCGGACCCCCAGTGGCACACTAACAACTGGTGGCTGCTGGCAGGGATGCGGCCTCCATCAAAATGAGTTTACGGACCGGTCTGCACAGCACGCCTCCTTTGGTGTGCACGTCGGCTACACGGACCGCTCCGTCAGGTCCTATGTACACTTTTACTATCCTTCCTAGAGGCCACAAGCCACGAGGAAGGGTAGGGTCTGCTATTAGCACCACGTCACCCTCGCCAAGATTCGATGCGTTGGTATTGGGACCTCTCGGTCGAAGCGTGGGCAGGTACTCGCGTAGCCATCGTGCCCAGAATTGGTCTGCACGGCGCAGAGTTCTCCGCCAATCACATTGCCGGACTAGGTCTGAATCTGTCAAAGACGAGGTCCATGGTACGACCGATGAAGAGCCCAAGATAAAGTGAAATGGCGTCAGGGCCTCCGGTGCGTCTGGAGAAGAAGCGACGTCAGGTGAGCGGTCTAGAATTTACTATTGCCTCGGCCTCAAGTAAAAGCGTAGATAAGACTTCTTCCTTCAGTGGTTGATTAAGGCAAGATCTGAGCGCTGTTTTTACGGTCCGCACTAATCGCTCCCAGGCTCCACCCATGAATGGAGATGCGGGTGGAATGAATCGCCAGTTGATTTTGTGGTTTGCTGCGTACTCGATTACCGATTCATCGTGGAGTGCGCGTAGTTCTCGAGATGCTCCGACAAAGTTTGTTCCATTATCTGAAATTATAGTCGTGGGTGATCCTCGTCGAGCAATAAAACGTCGGAGGCTCATGATGGCGCTATTGGAAGGGAGCGAGTTGACAACTTCTAAGTGAAGTGCTCTGGTCGATAGACATGTGTACAATGCGACGTATCGTTTTTCGTTGCGTCTGTGTATGCTCACCAGGATCGGTCCGAAATAATCGAGGCCTACATGAGTAAAGGGCCTTTTATGGTGATCCAAACGTTCTGTCGGTAGATCGCCAGTCTGAGGTTGGGTAGGTTGACGGCTCCACCTTCTGCACTTCAAACAGGCGCTCGCTACGCTTCGAATTGTTCCCCTGGCCCTCAGGATCCAATACCTTTGACGAAGTTCATTCAAAACAAGCTCGTTGAACTGATGTGAAGCTTTGATGTGTTCATGAAGAATTATAAGTCGTGAAACGTGGTGGCGACCGTCGAGGATCATCGGTGATTTTATCTCATCATCTCCTCCCGGCGCAGAACTTATACGCGTGTTTAATCTTAGTAGACCTTCATTGTCCATTAAAGGTGCGAGTTTCTTAATTCGACTGTCCTTGGGCACTGGCTTCGAAGATCGCAAGGCTACCAATTCGTCAGGAAAACTCTCTGTCTGGGCTTGACGTACCAACATCTTCTCCGCTTCCATGATGTCTGTTGCATGAAGTCGGTGGGGGGACGTCGTGCTGTCTAGATATAATTTAGAATTTAGATCTATTGGTCGAGACAGTTTAAGCCGAAACAGTCGTGCGCCCTGGAGAACACGGGCGGTTGCGCGAAGTAAACGCAGCCAAGAGCTGATACGCGACGGCTCGGGAACTGAATTCGAGGATGTCACGTCGAGGAGCAGAACCACCAGATTAGATTTTAATTCAGGATCGGGTGGGTTCTCTTCCTCCACAGTGGTGCGTTCGGTCGGCCAAGTGTGTGATGGTTTAATGAGAAACTGCGGGCCTGTGAACCACCGGTGACTCTCAATAAATTTTAAGTGTTTTGGTTTTGTCGCGTCGTCTGCGACGTTGAAAGAGGTAGGGATCCATCTCCAATTGGATGGATTTGTGGTTTCCCGTATCTCTCCCAACCTGTGTGCCACGAACGGCTTGAAGGCTCGAGCGTCACTACGGATCCACTTAAGGACGGTTGTCGAATCTGTCCAAAAGGTGGTTGCGGAGGGCTTAAAACGATGAGCTCCTAAAATTGTTTGCGCAAATCGAGACGCAATAAGCGCTGCTTGCAATTCTAAACGAGGAATTGAAACGGGTTTAAGAGGGGAGACGCGAGCTTTGCTGCCGATGAGCATCGTTGACACGGAGTTGTCAATGTAAGTGAAACGCCAATAGGCAACACAGGCGTAGGCTTGCTCGCCCCCATCTGCAACTACGTGTAGCTGAACGTCTAACAAATCTGGCTTAGTCATATACCAGCGAGGGATTTTGATGTCGGCCGCGACGCGCAGCTGGGTGGACCAGTTCTCACACTCAGTAACGTACGGTTCGGACAATTGCGAGTCCCAGACAACCCCTGCTCGCCATAATCTCTGAATCAAAATACGGCCCCAGATGACAACCGGCATCAATAGTCCGAGAGGGTCATACACTTTCATAACATTTGATAATAGAGTACGTTTGGTTAAAACGCCCTTCGTTATCTGGGGTACCGCACGAAAGCCTAGTAAGTCTTGTCCAGGGTTCCATTTAACACCTAAGACACCTATGTCGCTACAAGGATGCAGGTAAACATCTGAAGTAGCGTCACTTCGAAATTTTTTTGGGACGAGTGACAACGCTCCTGGATAATTGGATGTCCATGCCCGCATTTCGAAACCACAAGCCTTGTGTACTGTGACGACGTCTACGGCAAGTTGGGCTGCGTCAGACAGGCTTCCTAAATAATCGTCCATATAATGGTCATCTATGATCGCTTTACAGGCAGCGGGGTAGTCCTTTTCAAGCATTTTTGCATTTTTATTTTTGATATGGAGAGCGATAAAGGGGCTTGAAATTGCACCGAAATCATGGACGACATTCTGTATTCCTTAATACGGCCATCTTTGTCTCGCCAGAGAAAACGTTGAGCGTCCCTGTCACTCTTGATAATCTTCACCTGAGGAAACATCTCCTTGATGTCACCATTTAAAGCCACGGCACCTTCTCTAAAGCGGAACAAAATGTCAAGAAGAGGAGACAATAGATCGGGACCCTGCAAAAGCAAACTGTTAAGGCTCACGCCTTTTGTAGTCGCTGCTGCATCGTGTACTGCTCTTAACTTCTTTTTCTGTGGGTGAAAAACTCCGAAAATTGGCAAGTACCAGCGAATTGTACCGTCAGTGTTGACACAATGAATGTTTGTCAGTAATCGTTGATGATAGGTCTTCGGATCGCACTCTTCAGCGTAACCCTTGCTGATCATGTCGTCTAAAAATTTTTGAAAGGCTGCAGAAAACTCTGGGTCTTTTGACATTTGTCGTTCAAGAGCCTTAAAACGTGACAGGGCCTGCGGATAACTGTCGGGTATGGTTTTCGGCAATTTCTCCTTCCAAGGAAGGCCAACTTCGAAATGGCCGTCCTCGAGCTGATGAGCAGAAGATTCGATAATATCCACGGCTCGTTGATCGTCGCTGCTTTGACAAGGAGTCTTATTTGTTATACCCAAGGCATCGATGTCGTATTGACTTTTTATCAGAAGGTCTAAATCTTCTGTGACATGGTTGACAAATTGAATAGGCGTTGATGACACGGAATGTGCACCGTGAAGTACCCAGCCTAATGCAGTCTTTGAGGCAACAGGATCATTCTTTTTGCCACAACGTACTTCACGACTTAAAGATAAGTACCAATCAGGCGCGCCGATTAGGACGGTAGGTGGAACGTTATTCCGTGTAAGTTCATCAGACAAATCGAACAGGTGCTCATAATCTGTGAGATTAATCGTATCAGGATATCGTGCGCGGAGTCCTAAAGGAGTCATAGCTTTTGCATGTTCAATCAGGTAACGATCGGATTGATTGCGCCCACGAATATAGAAGTTGACATGACTTACATCTAGATCTTTGGTCATACCGCTCACACCTTCTATGCGAATATGTTCCTTGGCAGTGGGCTTCGCGCCGATGCGAGCTGCTATTTCTCCGGCGATAAATGTTGAAACGCTGCCCTCGTCGAGAAGCGCTGTCGTCTCAAACTCACCGGCAGGACCCTCGACGACGACCGGTACCACTTTCATTGACAAAAATCAAATCTATCAAAAACTACTCGTAATTTAAAAAGGTATAAAAACATATATACAAAGGAGGCCGGTGCCTGCCAGTAGTCAATATACCGGACCCCCAGTGGCACACTAACAACTGGTGGCTGCTGGCAGGGATGCGGCCTCCATCACAATGAGTTTACGGACCGGTCTGCGCAGCACGCCTCCTTTGGTGTGCACGTCGGCTACACGGACCGCTCCGTCAGGTCCTATGTACACTTTTACTATCCTTCCTAGAGGCCACAAGCCACGAGGAAGGGTAGGGTCTGCTATTAGCACCACGTCGCCCTCGCCAAGATTCGATGCGTTGGTATTGGGACCTCTCGGTCGAAGCGTGGGCAGGTACTCGCGTAGCCATCGTGCCCAGAATTGGTCTGCAAGGCGCAGAGTTCTCCGCCAATCACAGTGCCGGACTAGGTCTGAATCTGTCAAAGACGAGGTCCATGGTACGACCGATGAAGAGCCCAAGATAAAGTGAAATGGCGTCAGGGCCTCCGGTGCGTCTGGAGAAGAAGCGACGTAGGTGAGCGGTCTAGAATTTACTATTGCCTCGGCCTCAAGTAAAAGCGTAGATAAGACTTCTTCCTTCAGTGGTTGATTAAGGCAAGATCTGAGCGCTGTTTTTACGGTCCGCACTAATCGCTCCCAGGCTCCACCCATGAATGGAGATGCGGGTGGAATGAATCGCCAGTTGATTTTGTGGTTTGTTGCGTACTCGATTACCGATTCATCGTGGAGTGCGCGTAGTTCTCGAGATGCTCCGACAAAGTTTGTTCCATTATCTGAAATTATAGTCGTGGGTGATCCTCGTCGAGCAATAAAACGTCGGAGGCTCATGATGGCGCTATTGGAAGAGAGCGAGTTGACAACTTCTAAGTGAAGTGCTCTGGTCGATAGACATGTGTACAATGCGACGTATCGTTTTTCGTTGCGTCTGTGTATGCTCACCAGGATCGGTCCGAAATAATCGAGGCCTACATGAGTAAAGGGCCTTTTATGGTGATCCAAACGTTCTGTCGGTAGATCGCCAGTCTGAGGTTGGGTAGGTTGACGGCTCCACCTTCTGCACTTCAAACAGGCGCTCGCTACGCTTCGAATTGTTCCTCTGGCCCTCAGGATCCAATACCTTTGACGAAGTTCATTCAAAACAAGCTCGTTGAACTGATGTGAAGCTTTGATGTGTTCATGAAGAATTATAAGTCGTGAAACGTGGTGGCGACCGTCGAGGATCGTCGGTGATTTTATCTCATCATCTACTCCCGGCGCAGAACTTATACGCGTGTTTAATCTTAGTAGACCTTCATTGTCCATTAAAGGTGCGAGTTTCTTAATTCGACTGTCCTTGGGCACTGGCTTCGAAGATCGCAAGGCTACCAATTCGTCAGGAAAACTCTCTGTCTGGGCTTGACGTACCAACATCTTCTCCGCTTCCATGATGTCTGTTGCATGAAGTCGGTGGGGGGACGTCGTGCTGTCTAGATATAATTTAGAATTTAGATCTATTGGTCGAGACAGTTTAAGCCGAAACAGTCGTGCGCCCTGGAGAACACGGGCGGTTGCGCGAAGTAAACGCAGCCAAGAGCTGATACGCGACGGCTCGGGAACTGAATTCGAGGATGTCACGTCGAGGAGCAGAACCACCAGATTAGATTTTAATTCAGGATCGGGTGGGTTCTCTTCCTCCACAGTGGTGCGTTCGGTCGGCCAAGTGTGTGATGGTTTAATGAGAAACTGCGGGCCTGTGAACCACCGGTGACTCTCAGTAAATTTTAAGTGTTTTGGTTTTGTCGCGTCGTCTGCGACGTTGAAAGAGGTAGGGATCCATCTCCAATTGGATGGATTTGTGGTTTCCCGTATCTCTCCCAACCTGTGTGCCACGAACGGCTTGAAGGCTCGAGCGTCACTACGGATCCACTTAAGGACGGTTGTCGAATCTGTCCAAAAGGTGGTTGCGGAGGGCTTAAAACGATGAGCTCCTAAAATTGTTTGCGCAAATCGAGACGCAATAAGCGCTGCTTGCAATTCTAAACGAGGAATTGAAACGAGTTTAAGAGGGGAGACGCGAGCTTTGCTGCCGATGAGCATCGTTGACACGGAGTTGTCAATGTAAGTGAAACGCCAATAGGCAACACAGGCGTAGGCTTGCTCGCCCCCATCGGCAACTACGTGTAGCTGAACGTCTAACAAATCTGGCTTAGTCATATACCAGCGAGGGATTTTGATGTCGGCCGCGACGCGCAGCTGGGTGGACCAGTTCTCACACTCAGTAACGTACGGTTCGGACAATTGCGAGTCCCAGTCAACCCCTGCTCGCCATAATATCTGAATCAAAATACGGCCCCAGATGACAACCGGCATCAATAGTCCGAGAGGGTCATACACTTTCATAACATTTGATAATAGAGTACGTTTGGTTAAAACGCCCTTCGTTATCTGGGGTACCGCACGAAAGCCTAGTAAGTCTTGTCCAGGGTTCCATTTAACACCTAAGACACCTATGTCGCTACAAGGAGGCAGGTAAACATCTGAAGTAGCGTCACTTCGAAATTTTTTGGGACGAGTGACAACGCTCCTGGATAATTGGATGTCCATGCCCGCATTTCGAAACCACAAGCCTTGTGTACTGTGACGACGTCTACGGCAAGTTGGGCTGCGTCAGCTATATTAGACAGGCTTCCTAAATAATCGTCCATATAATGGTCATCTATGATCGCTTTACAGGCAGCGGGGTAGTCATTTTCAAGCATTTTTGCATTTTTATTTTTGATATGGAGAGCGATAAAGGGGCTTGAAACTGCACCGAAAATCATGGACGACATTCTGTATTCCTTAATACGGCCATCTTTGTCTCGCCAGAGAAAACGTTGAGCGTCCCTGTCACTCTTGATAATCTTCACCTGAGGAAACATCTCCTTGATGTCACCATTTAAAGCCACGGCACCTTCTCTAAAGCGGAACAAAATGTCAAGAAGGGGAGACAATAGATCGGGACCCTGCAAAAGCAAACTGTTAAGGCTCACGCCTTTTGTAGTCGCTGCTGCATCGTGTACTGCTCTTAACTTCTTTTTCTGTGGGTGAAAAACTCCGAAAATTGGCAAGTACCAGCGAATTGTACCGTCTGTGTTGACACAATGAATGTTTGTCGGTAATCGTTGATGATAGGTCTCCGGATCGCACTCTTCGGCGTAACCCTTGCTGATCATGTCATCTAAAAATTTTTGAAAGGCTGCAGAAAACTCTGGGTCTTTTGACATTTGTCGTTCAAGAGCCATAAAACGTGACAGGGCCTGCGGATAACTGTCGGGTATGGTTTTCGGCAATTTCTCCTTCCAAGGAAGGCCAACTTCGAAATGGCCGTCCTCGAGCTGATGAGCAGAAGATTCGATAATATCCACGGCTCGTTGATCGTCGCTGCTTTGACAAGGAGTCTTATTTGTTATACCCAAGGCATCGATGTCGTATTGACTTTTTATCAGAAGGTCTAAATCTTCTGTGACATGGTTGACAAATTGAATAGGCGTTGATGACACGGAATGTGCACCGTGAAGTACCCAGCCTAATGCAGTCTTTGAGGCAACAGGATCATTCTTTTTGCCACAACGTACTTCACGACTTAAAGATAAGTACCAATCAGGCGCGCCGATTAGGACGGTAGGTGGAACGTTAGTCCGTGTAAGTTCATCAGACAAATCGAACAGGTGCTCATAATCTGTGAGATTAATCGTATCAGGATATCGTGCGCGGAGTCCTAAAGGAGTCATAGCTTTTGCATGTTCAATCAGGTAACGATCGGATTGATTGCGCCCACGAATATAGAAGTTGACATGACTTACATCTAGATCTTTGGTCATACCGCTCACACCTTCTATGCGAATATGTTCCTTGGCAGTGGGCTTCGCGCCGATGCGAGCTGCTATTTCTCCGGCGATAAATGTTGAAACGCTGCCCTCGTCGAGAAGCGCTGTCGTCTCAAACTCACCGGCAGGACCCTCGACGACGACCGGTACCACTTTCAGCAGGCCACGGGGACGTTGTTTTGAAGTCGACAGGAAAGATCCTGTAGCATTAAATAAACAATCAGTAGTGTTCGTAACTTTGTCGGAAAATTCAATGTTTTTGTCAGCAGGATTATTTATCCTGACGGAATGCGTGAGATCGTCAGGGTAAATTTGAGTGCTGTTGCATTGTCTTGCGGTAGCCTCGGCGTTGACTGTCCCTGTGCCGTGGAGAAGCGCATGGTGACGTCTAGGGCATCCATCAACTCCACAATGTTTTGCTCGGCAACTGTTCCACGTGTGCCGGTTTGACTTTAAGCAACGATAACATATTTTAGATTGCCGGACCCAGCGCCATCTATCGTCTATTGTTAGGGTTAAAAAATTCTTGCAGTTTTTTATGTTATGAGACCCTTGTTTGCAAAATACGCAACGCTCAAATGTTGTTTTGCTAGATAATGTAACGTGCACTGTTTCCTTTTTAGGAGTAAATTTTGGAGCGTAAATTCGGTGCAAATTCGGATGCATTGGTGGAGTTTGCGTCTTGGCAATGTCAGCAACAAAATTAAATTTCAGTTGTTTGTCCGCCTCATCCAAAAGGAAATGTGACAACAGTTCGAGCTTTGTTCGATTTTGTTGCTCGTGTGTTGAGGCGAAGTCTGTAAAACGGGCTCTAGTGTGCTCGTTCAACTTCACCAAAATGCACCGAAAGAGTTCCGGCGACGACAAATACTCGTTTTGTTTAAGTAGCGTCAGGGTCGTTATAAAATTACGTAGCTTGTTAGCTAAACTGTTTAAATCATTAGGGGAACTTAGCTTTGGACTGTTGCGTAGTTCGGCGATCTCGCGGGCTACCAGGAGCGACCAAATGATAACTAATGAGAGAATGGACTGTAATGGAGATTATTTCTGATGAAAACACGTATATTTTTAATTACAATGTTGTATTCGCAAGCTAACTAGGCAGACTGACTTGACAGACAAAATCAAATCTATCAAAAACTACTCGTAATTTAAAAAGGTATAAAAAACATATATACAAGGAGGCCGGTGCCTGCCAGTAGTCAATATACCGGACCCCCAGTGGCACACTAACAACTGGTGGCTGCTGGCAGGGATGCGGCCTCCATCACAATGAGTTTACGGACCGGTCTGCGCAGCACGCCTCCTTTGGTGTGCACGTCGGCTACACGGACCGCTCCGTCAGGTCCTATGTACACTTTTACTATCCTTCCTAGAGGCCACAAGCCACGAGGAAAGGTAGGGTCTGCTATTAGCACCACGTCACCCTCGCCAAGATTCGATGCGTTGGTATTGGGACCTCTCGGTCGAAGCGTGGGCAGGTACTCGCGTAGCCATCGTGCCCAGAATTGGTCTGCAAGGCGCAGAGTTCTCCGCCAATCACATTGCCGGACTAGGTCTGAATCTGTCAAAGACGAGGTCCATGGTACGACCGATGAAGAGCCCAAGATAAAGTGAAATGGCGTCAGGGCCTCCGGTGCGTCTGGAGAAGAAGCGACGTAGGTGAGCGGTCTAGAATTTACTATTGCCTTGGCCTCAAGTAAAAGCGTAGATAAGACTTCTTCCTTCAGTGGTTGATTAAGGCAAGATCTGAGCGCTGTTTTTACGGTCCGCACTAATCGCTCCCAGGCTCCACCCATGAATGGAGATGCGGGTGGAATGAATCGCCAGTTGATTTTGTGGTTTGTTGCGTACTCGATTACCGATTCATCGTGGAGTGCGCGTAGTTCTCGGGATGCTCCGACAAAGTTTGTTCCATTATCTGAAATTATAGTCGTGGGTGATCCTCGTCGAGCAATAAAACGTCGGAGGCTCATGATGGCGCTATTGGAAGAGAGCGAGTTGACAACTTCTAAGTGAAGTGCTCTGGTCGATAGACATGTGTACAATGCGACGTATCGTTTTTCGTTGCGTCTGTGTATGCTCACCAGGATCGGTCCGAAATAATCGAGGCCTACATGAGTAAAGGGCCTTTTATGGTGATCCAAACGTTCTGTCGGTAGATCGCCAGTCTGAGGTTGGGTAGGTTGACGGCTCCACCTTCTGCACTTCAAACAGGCGCTCGCTACGCTTCGAATTGTTCCTCTGGCCCTCAGGATCCAATACCTTTGACGAAGTTCATTCAAAACAAGCTCGTTGAACTGATGTGAAGCTTTGATGTGTTCATGAAGAATTATAAGTCGTGAAACGTGGTGGCGACCGTCGAGGATCATCGGTGATTTTATCTCATCATCTACTCCCGGCGCAGAACTTATACGCGTGTTTAATCTTAGTAGACCTTCATTGTCCATTAAAGGTGCGAGTTTCTTAATTCGACTGTCCTTGGGCACTGGCTTCGAAGATCGCAAGGCTACCAATTCGTCAGGAAAACTCTCTGTCTGGGCTTGACGTACCAACATCTTCTCCGCTTCCATGATGTCTGTTGCATGAAGTCGGTGGGGGGACGTCGTGCTGTCTAGATATAATTTAGAATTTAGATCTATTGGTCGAGACAGTTTAAGCCGAAACAGTCGTGCGCCCTGGAGAACACGGGCGGTTGCGCGAAGTAAACGCAGCCAAGAGCTGAAACGCGACGGCTCGGGAACTGAATTCGAGGATGTCACGTCGAGGAGCAGAACCACCAGATTAGATTTTAATTCAGGATCGGGTGGGTTCTCTTCCTCCACAGTGGTGCGTTCGGTCGGCCAAGTGTGTGATGGTTTAATGAGAAACTGCGGGCCTGTGAACCACCGGTGACTCTCAGTAAATTTTAAGTGTTTTGGTTTTGTCGCGTCGTCTGCGACGTTGAAAGAGGTAGGGATCCATCTCCAATTGGATGGATTTGTGGTTTCCCGTATCTCTCCCAACCTGTGTGCCACGAACGGCTTGAAGGCTCGAGCGTCACTACGGATCCACTTAAGGACGGTTGTCGAATCTGTCCAAAAGGTGGTTGCGGAGGGCTTAAAACGATGGGCTCCTAAAATTGTTTGCGCAAATCGAGACGCAATAAGCGCTGCTTGCAATTCTAAACGAGGAATTGAAACGGGTTTAAGAGGGGAGACGCGAGCTTTGCTGCCGATGAGCATCGTTGACACGGAGTTGTCAATGTAAGTGAAACGCCAATAGGCAACACAGGCGTAGGCTTGCTCGCCCCCATCGGCAACTACGTGTAGCTGAACGTCTAACAAATCTGGCTTAGTCATATACCAGCGAGGGATTTTGATGTCGGCCGCGACGCGCAGCTGAGTGGACCAGTTCTCACACTCAGTAACGTACGGTTCGGACAATTGCGAGTCCCAGTCAACCCCTGCTCGCCATAATCTCTGAATCAAAATACGGCCCCAGATGACAACCGGCATCAATAGTCCGAGAGGGTCATACACTTTCATAACATTTGATAATAGAGTACGTTTGGTTAAAACGCCCTTCGTTATCTGGGGTACCGCACGAAAGCCTAGTAAGTCTTGTCCAGGGTTCCATTTAACACCTAAGACACCTATGTCGCTACAAGGAGGCAGGTAAACATCTGAAGTAGCGTCACTTCGAAATTTTTTTGGGACGAGTGACAACGCTCCTGGATAATTGGATGTCCATGCCCGCATTTCGAAACCACAAGCCTTGTGTACTGTGACGACGTCTACGGCAAGTTGGGCTGCGTCAGCTATATTAGACAGGCTTCCTAAATAATCGTCCATATAATGGTCATCTATGATCGCTTTACAGGCAGCGGGGTAGTCCTTTTCAAGCATTTTTGCATTTTTATTTTTGATATGGAGAGCGATAAAGGGGCTTGAAACTGCACCGAAAATCATGGACGACATTCTGTATTCCTTAATACGGCCATCTTTGTCTCGCCAGAGAAAACGTTGAGCGTCCCTGTCACTCTTGATAATCTTCACCTGAGGAAACATCTCCTTGATGTCACCATTTAAAGCCACAGCACCTTCTCTAAAGCGGAACAAAATGTCAAGAAGGGGAGACAATAGATCGGGACCCTGCAAAAGCAAACTGTTAAGGCTCACGCCTTTTGTAGTCGCTGCTGCATCGTGTACTGCTCTTAACTTCTTTTTCTGTGGGTGAAAAACTCCGAAAATTGGCAAGTACCAGCGAATTGTACCGTCTGTGTTGACACAATGAATGTTTGTCGGTAATCGTTGATGATAGGTCTCCGGATCGCACTCTTCGGCGTAACCCTTGCTGATCATGTCATCTAAAAATTTTTGAAAGGCTGCAGAAAACTCTGGGTCTTTTGACATTTGTCGTTCAAGAGCCATAAAACGTGACAGGGCCTGCGGATAACTGTCGGGTATGGTTTTCGGCAATTTCTCCTTCCAAGGAAGGCCAACTTCGAAATGGCCGTCCTCGAGCTGATGAGCAGAAGATTCGATAATATCCACGGCTCGTTGATCGTCGCTGCTTTGACAAGGAGTCTTATTTGTTATACCCAAGGCATCGATGTCGTATTGACTTTTTATCAGAAGGTCTAAATCTTCTGTGACATGGTTGACAAATTGAATAGGCGTTGATGACACGGAATGTGCACCGTGAAGTACCCAGCCTAATGCAGTCTTTGAGGCAACAGGATCATTCTTTTTGCCACAACGTACTTCACGACTTAAAGATAAGTACCAATCAGGCGCGCCGATTAGGACGGTAGGTGGAACGTTAGTCCGTGTAAGTTCATCAGACAAATCGAACAGGTGCTCATAATCTGTGAGATTAATCGTATCAGGATATCGTGCGCGGAGTCCTAAAGGAGTCATAGCTTTTGCATGTTCAATCAGGTAACGATCGGATTGATTGCGCCCACGAATATAGAAGTTGACATGACTTACATCTAGATCTTTGGTCATACCGCTCACACCTTCTATGCGAATATGTTCCTTGGCAGTGGGCTTCGCGCCGATGCGAGCTGCTATTTCTCCGGCGATAAATGTTGAAACGCTGCCCTCGTCGAGAAGCGCTGTCGTCTCAAACTCACCGGCAGGACCCTCGACGACGACCGGTACCACTTTCAGCAGGCCACGGGGACGTTGTTTTGAAGTCGACAGGAAAGATCCTGTAGCATTAAATAAACAATCAGTAGTGTTCGTAACTTTGTCGGAAAATTCAATGTTTTTGTCAGCAGGATTATTTATCCTGACGGAATGCGTGAGATCGTCAGGGTAAATTTGAGTGCTGTTGCATTGTCTTGCGGTAGCCTCGGCGTTGACTGTCCCTGTGCCGTGGAGAAGCGCATGGTGACGTCTAGGGCATCCATCAACTCCACAATGTTTTGCTCGGCAACTGTTCCACGTGTGCCGGTTTGACTTTAAGCAACGATAACATATTTTAGATTGCCGGACCCAGCGCCATCTATCGTCTATTGTTAGGGTTAAAAAATTCTTGCAGTTTTTTATGTTATGAGACCCTTGTTTGCAAAATACGCAACGCTCAAATGTTGTTTTGCTAGATAATGTAACGTGCACTGTTTCCTTTTTAGGAGTAAATTTTGGAGCGTAAATTCGGTGCAAATTCGGATGCATTGGTGGAGTTTGCGTCTTGGCAATGTCAGCAACAAAATTAAATTTCAGTTGTTTGACCGCCTCATCCAAAAGGAAATGTGACAACAGTTCGAGCTTTGTTCGATTTTGTTGCTCGTGTGTTGAGGCGAAGTCTGTAAAACGGGCTCTAGTGTGCTCGTTCAACTTCACCAAAATGCACCGAAAGAGTTCCGGCGACGACAAATACTCGTTTTGTTTAAGTAGCGTCAGGGTCGTTATAAAATTACGTAGCTTGTTAGCTAAACTGTTTAAATCATTAGGGGAACTTAGCTTTGGACTGTTGCGTAGTTCGGCGATCTCGCGGGCTACCAGGAGCTCCGGGCGAGCGTATGTCTGCTCTAGAGCCTTTACGATATCGTCGGGGTCGCTGCTGGTCCACATTAACGACGCGACGGACTGGTATGCTTGTCCGCGGACGGCGACGTTTAATCGATCTAAGTTCTCTGAAGGGGAAAAAATTGATTTAGTTCTCTCGTAGCTACTTTTAAAAGCCATCCATTGGGCGACTTCACCTCAGAACGTAATCAGTTCAAGTTTCTTTGGCCTGTTAGAGAGGGCGTTTATTTCGTGAGCGAGCTTTGTAATGGGGTCCAAAAATGGAGGATCAGATGGCAGTCCAGGGGCCGGTTTACAATGGTTGTTGTTTAAAACGGCTATGGTAGGTTTAGAATGGGACGCCTGGTAGACATTGGCCATGTTGAAAGCTGCTGTGTTGGTGGGAGCGGCCAGCTGTAGATGAAGTCCTAAAGGATCACTCAAGGTGACAGCTGCAGCCTCACCAGGCAAGTTTTCGTTAGCCGTTGTTGCCTCGTTGGCATTCTGTTCATTTACCCAAGCCGCGGTGCGATTTTCAGTATTATGATCGGAAATATACGACCTACGACAGTAAGTAGACTTATCTGATGTTTCTAGAGCGGCGAGTCTTGCTTCCAGCTCCATCTGCTCGGCTTGAGCCTCCAGGTGTGCTAGTTCACGCTCGCGCCCCACTTTGCGCCGCATCGCTTCTGCTTCTATAGCAAGTTTTTGGGCGCGGATGGTTGCAGTTGAACGTGAAGAATGTGTGCGCGGACTGCGCAGCTGATTGCTAGGAACCCTGGACGATTTCGACGGTGCTTTGGCATCCCCTTGCTTATGCGAGATAGTCTGAGCATTCGAGCATTCTGCGGCGGGACCAGGTTGTGGTTCGCTACTTGGGGTGTTGCCCGGTGTTTGTATGCTCAAGCTACCAGGAGGTGCCGAAGCTTCGTCGTTAGTTGTGGCTGAAACCAATCGGGCGCTGCACGGTGAACGATCGCGTCGTTCGCGCTGCACCCGGCAAGCTTCCGTAGCCGATTGGTCTGCCTTTGTCTTGCTACGTGTTTCCACCATGATGAATATGTATGTAAAATAATGTAGGTAATGTTTCTAAATGGAATAAAAATTTATAATTACTTATGTCAAAAATATAAGTCTGGAAAATGTCGGTGAATGGTCAAATTACGGCAAGAATGGACCAAATGATAACTAGTGAGAGAATGGACTGTAATGGAGATTATTTCTGATGAAAACACGTATATTTTTAATTACAATGTTGTATTCGCAAGCTAACTAGGCAGACTGACTTGACAGACAAAATCAAATCTATCAAGATAGTAAAAGTGTACATAGGACCTGACGGAGCGGTCCGTGTAGCCGACGTGCACACCAAAGGAGGCGTGCTGCGCAGACCGGTCCGTAAACTCATTGTGATGGAGGCCGCATCCCTGCCAGCAGCCACCAGTTGTTAGTGTGCCACTGGGGGTCCGGTATATTGACTACTGGCAGGCACCGGCCTCCTTGTATATATGTTTTTTATACCTTTTTAAATTATGAGTAGTTTTTGATAGATTTGATTTTGTCTGTCAAGTGAGTCTGCCTAGTTAGCTTGCGAATACAACATTGTAATTAAAAATATACGTGTTTTCATCAGAAATAATCTCCATTACAGTCCATTCTCACTGAACCGCTCATTTGTCCCATTCTTGCCGTAACGACCATTCACCAGACTTATTTACGACATGGTAATTATGAAGGCCACATTCATTTAAAATACGATATTTACATACATATTCCTCATGGTCGGCGGCAGACAAAACAATCGCTGCAACGCAGTGCGCGCAATTCGCAAAACAAGCACTGATTTCAACCACAACCGACGAGCTTCGGCACCTCGCAACGAGCGTCTGTCGCAGACCTGGCTGTCCGCAAAATCTCCGGTCATAGCAATGAGGGATATGGCGCAAATATCGAGACTGATCGCCTCACGTTCAGCTTTATGGCACGGGAAGCGATGCGGCAAGCGCGCCACAGAGGCTCGAAGCCGGCAGGCCGAAGCAAACTCGCCGCTCAAAACATCGAATAATCTGCACTGTCGGCAGGTCATATTCCGATCATGTACGAAATCACCGCGGCGGGTAAAATGAACAGAATGCCAGGCAGCGGCGAGCAGCGAAGCACGAGCGAGCGCTGTCTGGTGATCGCGCAGCGGCAATGTCTACCGGGCGTCAACCATGCTGGGTGCAAACAGCCGGCTCGGCACCATCCTCAGGCCTGACCCCATTAAACTCCTGGCGCCCTCTCTTTGAGCCAAGCTGAACTGATGCGTTACTCGGAATGAAGTCGCCCGTGGATGGCTTTCGTAGCTACGAAGAGCAAATCAATTTTTCCCCCTTTCAGGAAGCAGATCGGTGCGTCGCCGTCGCAGTTCTTCAATCCGTCACGGACCGGCAGCGACGATATCGTAAAGGCTTTCGACGAACATACGCTGCCAGGCTCGGTAACCGCAACAGTCAAGTTCCGGTTTGTAACAAGCTACGTGATTTATAACGTTGTCTGGGGCCGAAGTTGAACAGTAAACCATTTCGCGCTGAGCTCTCGAACAAAGCTCGAGCTGTTGTCACGGTACTTTACAGATTGAACGGTTTTCTTCGGAAATTAATTTTGTTGCTTGTTCAGGCAAACTCAATACATCCGAGCCACCTCAAAATTACTCTAAAGAGAGCAGTGCACGCGACCGATTATCTAACAAGTAACATTTGAGCGTTGCATATTTACAAACAATGCATATTTATAAAAAACTGCAACAGCTAACAATAGACGATAGACGTCGGCAATCTAAATATGATATCGATTGCTGCATCGACCGGCGTGTACCGGCTCATGAGATGATGCCTAGACGTCGCCCACGGCACAGTGAACACCGAGCCTGCAGGTAATCTGGCGCAACGCCAGATTGCCTGAACGTCTCACGCATTCCATCGGGAATAAATGTCACAGCGACAAAGCGTTAATTTTCCGACAAATGCGTTGTTTGTTAATGCGTCTTCATCGACATCCCGTGTTTCGCGAAAGTATTTGCCGATGATCGTCGTCCTATTGGTTGGCGCGACAACGTTTCAGCGTTATCGCCGAATAACGGCTCTATCGGCATGACCCACTGCCAAAATTACGCCAAGCATGACAAGATCTGGTGTAGTCGCTCAGCATATTCGTGGGCATCGATCGACCTGTTAACATGCAAAAGCCTGAACTCGCTGAGACTCCGCACGTACTCCTGATACGTCTCACAGATTATGACACCTATTTGTCTGATCTTACACAACAACGTTCTACAAATTGGTCTTAAGTCGTGGTGCCTCAGGCAAACTGGTGCTGTGCACGACCGTAACCTGTTTGATCGGCAGAAGACACGATAAAAGTCAATACATTCCATCGACATGCCTTGAGCCTGACAAAATAAGACTCTTGTAATCAAGCAGCGATCAACGAGCCGTGAATATGTCAGATCTTCTGCTCATCAGCTCGAGGACGACCGACTCAGCTGGAAGGAACCATGCCGACAGTTATCCGCGGGCCTACGTTTATAACTCTTGTTGACAATGTAAGACAAGTTCAACGCCTAAAATTTTTAGATATTATGATCGCTGAAGTCCGCGGCGTCAGAAGAACATTCGACAAACGACCATTATCAGCACAGGCGCCAGTACAGTGCGGTTCTCGGCAAACGTACTGCGGCAGCATAAGGCGTGATAACAGTTATCCCGCTAACAACATTTTGTTCGCTTTAGTGCCGTGGCCAAATGACGACATCAATTCCGGAGTGAAGATATCAGGTGAGACGCTCAGCTGGCAGCCGCCGTCAAAATACCAGAAATCGTCCATGATTTTCGGTGATTCCGCTATCGCCATATCAAAAATAAAAATGCGAAGACTACCCGCCTGTAAACGGCGATATATGGACGATTGACTGTCTAACGCAATGACACTGTTCAATCGTCTACAAATGTGGTATCATGGTGTCAATATCCAGGCGCGTCCCAAAACTCGGTGACTTACTTCAGATACCACTAACCAACGTTATAAAATGTGGGTAAATGAGACCTGTGGAGCGGCACTTTCGTGCGTACTGTAACGAGGAACGGACAACCAAACGTACTCTATTATCAGAAGCTGTTATGTCGGGCTATTGATGCCGGTTGTCATCTGGGCTGTTGATTCGAATATTATGGCGAGCGAGGCAACTGAAGAGTTTCTGTGTCAGGCCATGCAGTAGTCCCGCAATATCATCCTGCTATATGTTTAAGCCGGAACTGTTAGACGGATGGCTGCAGCCAGTTGCCGATGAAGAGCGACAAGCTGACATTTCGCCGATGCTGCGTGTCAGCGATGCTCATCGACTGCTCGTCTCCCCAAACGTTTCAATCTCATTTAAAGTACGAAGCAGCGCTGCGTTGCGCAAACGGGCTCGTGGGCAACCCTCCGCAACCACCTTTTGGACAGATTCGCAACAGAAATGGTCATGATGACTGCTCATTATCAACTGGGCTTTGGAAGATACGGAAAACCGTCCATCAGTGAAGATAGTTCCTGACGCGACAAAACAAAACGCCGTACCGGTGATTCATTCTCATTAAACCATCACCGCCGAAGACACCCTGCAATGAAGAACCCACCCGATCTGAACAAAATCTGTCTGTGGTTCTGCTCTCGACGGCTGTTATCCTCAGCGTCCCCGCAACCAATTAGCAGCCGACGGACGGACGGACGGACAGACGGGCAGCAAACATGAGACTTTGCTGCCCGTCTGTCCGTCCGTCCCTCTGTCACCAGGCTGTATCTCGAGAACCGTAATAGCTAGACAGTTGAAATTTTCAGAGATTAAGTATATCTGTTGCCGCTATGACAACAAATATTAAAAACAAAAAAGTAAACATATTTAAGGGGGGCTCCTATACAAGAAACATTCTACGAAGGCAGACGGAGGAGAGTCTTATTGTGACACCCAGCTCTCGAAGGGTTGACTGATTTGTGCGGAATCTGTCCAAGGAATTTAAAGCATCTTTCTCCAGTACCACATCTCGAAAGCGTCAATGCGGTCTCGATCGGCTTTCATGATTGTCGTCGTCTCCGTGTAGCTGAAGATAGAGAAGATGAGAGATCTGATGAGTTTCATTTTAGTCTTCCGTGAAATATTGCGGTCACGCCACAATTTGTGAAGCTAAGACATAGCATTCCTATTCGTCGCCTTATTATATCTATACTTCGTAACATAGTAAAAATACATAAAATACATCCATCCGTTCGTCCATCAGTACATACATCCTATTTTTAGAAGGGAAATCATCAAATGACCTCTCCCGCTCACGGTAGAGTGAAAGAGCGTATCAGTATTTTATTGCGGGTAGGTTTACCCGTGTTCGTTAATTTGCCTGCGCGCCAGTGGTCACGGTATCGCTCTCGTACAGCGCGCGGTCCTGGCCGCCTCGCTCCTGGTGGACCATATGACGATATGCTGACAATACAAGGTACCTTCGAGCCGGGCCTGCTCACCGCTGGCAAGCCTGCGCCTACGGTGGTCTGGAGGTTACTGTTATATCCTGACGTCCGGGACGTCTCCTGCAGCGGCTCGGAGCGTGTTAAAACAGCTCTCATTAAATTTCGATCTATTGTTAGTTGTTTTAACAGTCGCGCGTGTTTAAATGATTATGCATTTTATCCAGCGCGCGTTGACTTTTACAGTTTTATTTAAATTATTTTTTATTATTTTCTGACCATTATATTTATGAAGTTTCTTTTAATGTATTATTTACGTCCTCGTTATGGAAATTCCTGAACTGTGTTGATGCGGCTGTTGCAGGAGCAGAAATCCTCAAACGGCACAAATATAATACCTTACCTGGGGACTGTATGTTTGAACCGTCTGGGGTTGAAACTCTGGGACCTTGGGGTCCGAGTGCACATCGAATATATCGAGACATCGCCAGGCGGTAATATTGATTCTTCACGTGACCAGAGGGCTGGTCTAGCCCAAGGGATCAGCATTTCCATCTAAGTGGTAACACTGCCAACCTTTTGGGCACTTATTCCATTGACAGCGAGGTGGACGAAATTTTTGATGTCCAAGTTAGCTTGTTTATTTCAAATGTAAAGTAATAATCTAATAATAAATGACACAACTTATAATAATGGCGCAACTAGATTAACTTGAGCGACTTCCATAACATTTATATTTGGCCTGCGCAAATATGATCTCATATCAGAATTTCGTATAAAATTAAGTGGCTTTCCATACGTTTTCACCGGAGTTCCCATATCTTCCTTCATGACACACACAATATATAACTGAGGTCATCGGAGAACCTGATACTAGAAATACCGATGCTTTCCACTTGGGCTCTTTCTTACATTGAGTTGACTTACTAAATACAGAATCCTAAAAACGGGTTCGATTCCCGCACGAAACAAGTGTTTGTATGGCCTACAAGTAGTTGTTCTGCGTCTGGCTGTTTGTTTGTATATGTGAGTTTATATGTTTGTAAAGGCACCCACGATACAGGAGTAATTCCTAGTGTAGGACAACGATTTTATAAAATAAAAAAGGGACGATGATAACTTAGTAAGAGTTATATAGATTTAAACTGCATATGGAAAGTTCCAAAAATTTTGTTGTGTTGGGACTTACCCAACACGAGTAGTGGGAAGAGGTTGTAGAGATAACCACATGGAGTGATAACCAGCAAGGCAACTCTAAATTTCTACGGCTAAATAAATATCGCATGCCTACGTGCATTGTCTACGGATCAGTTACTATATCCGTTATGGAAAACAATACAATAAGCAATTTAAATGACAACAAAAGACCAACCGAACAATTCGACAAGTTAATAAGCTCATGTCAGCTTATGGAGCTCAGGAAACATCTTAACAACGCTAACTAACGCAAAGTAGATCTTAATAATTCTTTTTTTTATTTGAAAGAATATACGTTCAGGATAATAAAATATGTAAACTAAGATAACAAATGTGCATATACGGTTAAATTACAAACTTAATTCTGAAATTATTTTGCCCAATTTTTCAAAAACTTTTCATCCTATCAAGTTCAAAATAATTTTCCTAGATAGTCTATATAAATATTTTTTTTTTGTATTGTTTAAATGTATTGTAAATTTAGCAATTATTAGTTATTGGTTCAAAAAGGAAGCAATTTTCTCCTTTTGAAGCGATTATTTAAAAAAATATTTAGTAACCTCCTATTCATGTTTAAATACTTATCCAACACTATATTACAAGACAGGATGGAAATGAAAAAAAAAATAGTTTACGTGTATCATCAGTATGTACTGACAAAAAGCGACTTATATCATCATCATCAGCCCCTACTCGTCCACTGCTGGACATAGGCCTCCTTCATGGCACGCCAACAAGCTCGATCCTGAGCAGTTCTCCGCCAGCCACTACCCGCCACATTTTTTATGTCGTCGCCCCATCTCGCCCAAGGGCGTCCCACGCTACGTTTGCCGAGACGCGGTCTCCACTCGAGGACTCGTTTACCCCAACGGTTGTCAGTCCTGCGGCATATGGGACCAGCCCATTGCCACTTCAGCTTGCTAATCCTCTCAGCTACCTATGTCGGTGACTCTGGTCCTCTGTCGGATCACCTCATTTCTGATGCGGTCCTTCAGAGAGACGCCCAACATAGCCCGCTCCATAGCTCGCTGAGCGACTTATATAGTATAAAACAAAGTCGCTTTCTCTGGCCCTATATCCCGCCAACCCTATAAACCGCGCAACGGATTTTGATACAGTTTTTTTAATGGATAGAGTAATTGAAGAGGTAGATTTATGTGTATAATAACATCCATTAAATTATAGAGAAATACTATTATTTTTGAGGTTTATAATGTGATGTCGTAAATAATTAAATTTTTTCCGCGTTTGCAATGAAACGCAGGCTGAACCCGCCAAGATTTATCAAAATAATGTACTAAATACAAAAAAATGTTTTTTTTACGATTCTTGTTCAAAAACATACGTAATGTCTGTTCCAATTCACAAATACATTCATTAAAGTTGTAACGTATAAACATTAGAACTCATGATGGACGGGGCAAGTAGCGACATCTATCGGCAACGGGTGGAATGAATTTGTGTTCGGTCCCTAGTATAAACTACAAACTGAATAGATGGCGTTGCTTACTCATCGATTTCTCCTAAAATAATAATAAATTAAATTAAAAGAAATGCATAATGGATACATAAATTAACACAATAATTAAATTATGAAATTAGTTTTCTTTTTCCTTTTGATATGTA
This sequence comes from Sesamia nonagrioides, assembly GCA_017933935.1. NCBI lineage: Eukaryota > Metazoa > Arthropoda > Insecta > Lepidoptera > Noctuidae > Sesamia > Sesamia nonagrioides. Next base: position 22,299 of record JADWQK010001925.1, read on the forward strand.
ATTGGTATCGAAATCCTCTGATTTGATTGAGAAATAAAATAAATTGAATGTCGCGTGTTAGACGAGGGACCTGTGCGAAGATGAAAACCAGTGTTTGAGATTGGACCACGATGTGTACGTATAATGTCGATTTAACTCTTAGCGTCATGCGGTTTGAGAAATGTACATTGGAGAAACTTACATGATTTTTTTCTTTTTGACAGGGTCTAATAGTCTATTTTAATAATTAAAGACTTCTTTGTTGATAGTATGCTACATTGAGGTGAACCAACTGGCTGTGAATACAGGTACATGCAAAATCTATAAGAATCACACAGACTGGAGATGCTGTCTGCGACGGCGAGTCCATGGATTGATCTACTCTAGGGTAATGTAACATACCCATTGTAAGTATTCATCTAAATCATGTTATGAACTGCTAAATCATAGTGTCAGACGCGTGAGTGCCTCGTATCCAATTCAAATTCTTGAGAAGACTGAATCCCATTTGTTTTTCCAATCAAGATTTCATTCACAACATATCTAAGTCTCATGAAAAGGCTCCGATGAGCCAAACCGGTGGTAAGTGACCCTTAGGTCGTTACAAAGTTATTAGCATTTTACATTCTATAGATGCGATTTCAGTGGAACAACATTCAAAGACACCACTTGTTATTATTTTGTGGGTAATTAATTCAATGGAGCGACATTCAAAGACACCACTTGTTAATGTTTTGTGGGTAATTAATTCAATGGAGCATTATTCAAAGACACCACTTGTTATTCTTTTGTGGGTAATTAATTCAATTGAGCAAAATTAAAAGACACCACTTGTTAATACTTTGTGGGTAATTAATTCAATGGAACGACATTCAAAGACACCACTTGTTAATATTTTGTGGGTAATTAATTCAATGGAGCATTATTCAAAGACACCACTTGTTAATATTCTGTGGGTAATTAATTCAATGGAGCATCATTCAAAGACACCACTTGTTAATGTTTTGTGCCGCTCACAAATATTTATAGACTAAGAGCTTATGTTTAAATTATTTGCTTAGTATTTAGTTTACATATACTAGTCAGTTTTTTTTAGTAATTTTTATTTTTAGTTTTGTACACATAAAGAACCATATTTATTTTTATTTTTAATTAATACAAATATAAATAATACAAACATAATATCTATTGAATCACACATTTAATACAAAATTACAAATTAGCTACAGAAAAATACCTACTTTCTTCGGTTTCGACTATTACGAAACGCGTTGTTATTAAACTTTAATGTGTAATAGGTATATAAATATAATTTGAAAAATATAAATCTTTTATTTGTTCATAAATAGACATACCACCTTTTCAGTTTATGTGATCATTTTTAAATGCTTTTTGGAACATCTGCTCCGTCCTCTTAATAATATTTTCTACAAAGTCGTCAGGTGGAACCACTAATAAAATTTGTTTTTTAGAATATTTTTTGTAGTTTCTGCATCTAGATTCTGCACTTAAATTGCAAACTTGCTGATTAGCATTTAAATACGATTTAAGTTGTTTGCAATCCTCGTGACGATCCATGCATTTTTTTAACAAGAACACGTGATGCGCGAACCTCATCCGGTGCTAGCCGCGACTAGCGCACTGATAGCACTCTAATATTGTGTTTAGGTGTGCGTGCGGCGACCCATAGGTGCGTATTACAGAACGTCACTCAAAACTCAAGCTCTACTTAAGTCTCGTTTCAAGCCATTTGATTGGTTGAAACTAATTTTAAGTAATGCTTAAGCAGAAATCAATGCTTGAGTTTCCTTCTGGAATACGGACCATAGATACTAAGGCGCACACATTCAAGCCGCCCGCGGTCCGTTTGTAAGATAGCCTACTCTGTCCCTCTTTATACTATGCTGTTATGGTATTAAGATGAAATAAGTCTTTATTTGCCTTATTGTGGTATATGGTAATTTGCGCGATATTTATTTTTTTGAGCTGATATTTATTAAATAATTTAATATTCTCATTCACAAATTTAATTACTTAACACATCGGATATTATATACAGCCAGGTGTTTTCTAAAGGAACAGCAAGCTGTGCTACTAGTATTAGGAATTCATTTAGAATAACACTCTGTGATGACTTCTACGAAGCGTTCTGTCGAACAGCATTGACAATCTAAGGTCGTCCTGGAACTCCGAGGGTATGTGCCTGTACTAGAGGATTCCGTTTGCACAAAAAACGTAAAACCTCCGACTATGTTGAAATATTGCTCTGTAGATATCATAAAGTGCCTAGTGAGCTTACAATAATGACTTACGAGCGATGAGCACAAGCAGCCAGAAATAAGCTAAATCAGCCGCAGCGAGTCGAGGATACGGAGAAATTGATTAAAATCTACGGAGAGATTAATCGTCATCAATCTTTTCTTGTCGGCGTGGAGAGAGTCATGTCCCCCTACACCTCGTCCCTAGCCTCACCCCGCTGCGGGCCGTCCGTCAGCCACGAACCGGCGATATTGAGGTTTCAATGAACAATTCTTCCCCAAGCACTAGTCGGCAGACTGTCGGAACTTTATTGTGATGTTAAACAGAACATCGCAATATTCGGAAGTGAGCGGCGAGCGCTCGTACCGTCCGTGGGTAACACGTAGTAGGTAGTGAATGCAGCTTCCGACTGGATCTGTGGTAACAACATATATACGGAGCGATCAAAATAATACGTTTTATAGGCACAGTTAATATCGGTAAATATTGACAAGTTTCCACGCGGGACCGCTACCCACGTGCTATCAAAATCAATAGTCATTTATTCAAATTAGGCTGAGAATCAGCACTTTTTGAACGTCAATATTACATAAGACAGTCTCCCAAAAGACCCGCCCTACGCCGTTTCCAATTGTCGCTGGCAAGAATAAGTGGCAGAACAAGCTCCCGAGCAGCACACCTTATTGTTTAGATAACAAACACCTGACTATATACAATAAGTGGCAGAACAAGCTCCCGAGCAGCACACCTTATTGTTTAGATAACAAACACCTGACTATATACAATAAGTGGCAGAACAAGCTCCCGAGCAGCACACCTTATTGTTTAGTTAACAAACACCTGACTATATACAATAAGTGGCAGAACAAGCTCCCGAGCAGCACACCTTATTGTTTAGTTAACAAACACCTGACTATATACAATAAGTGGCAGAACAAGCTCCCGAGCAGCACACCTTATTGTTTAGTTAACAAACACCTGACTATATACAATAAGTGGCAGAACAAGCTCCCGAGCAGCACACCTTATTGTTTAGTTAACAAACACCTGACTATATACAATAAGTGGCAGAACAAGCTCCCGAGCAGCACACCTTATTGTTTAGTTAACAAACACCTGACTATATACAATAAGTGGCAGAACAAGCTCCCGAGCAGCACACCTTATTGTTTAGTTAACAAACACCTGACTATATACAATAAGTGGCAGAACAAGCTCCCGAGCAGCACACCTTATTGTTTAGTTAACAAACACCTGACTATATACAATAAGTGGCAGAACAAGCTCCCGAGCAGCACACCTTATTGTTTAGTTAACAAACACCTGACTATATACAATAAGTGGCAGAACAAGCTCCCGAGCAGCACACCTTATTGTTTAGTTAACAAACACCTGACTATATACAATAAGTGGCAGAACAAGCTCCCGAGCAGCACACCTTATTGTTTAGTTAACAAACACCTGACTATATACAATAAGTGGCAGAACAAGCTCCCGAGCAGCACACCTTATTGTTTAGATAACAAACACCTGACTATATACAATAAGTGGCAGAACAAGCTCCCGAGCAGCACACCTTATTGTTTAGATAACAAACACCTGACTATATACAATAAGTGGCAGAACAAGCTCCCGAGCAGCACACCTTATTGTTTAGTTAACAAACACCTGACTATATACAATAAGTGGCAGAACAAGCTCCCGAGCAGCACACCTTATTGTTTAGTTAACAAACACCTGACTATATACAATAAGTGGCAGAACAAGCTCCCGAGCAGCACACCTTATTGTTTAGTTAACAAACACCTGACTATATACAATAAGTGGCAGAACAAGCTCCCGAGCAGCACACCTTATTGTTTAGTTAACAAACACCTGACTATATACAATAGTATGCATCCAAAGTACAAAACACAGAACATTAATTAAATTATTTATCACTAGCTTTCCGCACGCGGCTTCGCCCGCGTGGAGTTCGGTTATATCGCGCTTTTTAGATTTCCCTCGGGAACATCATTTTTTTTCCGGGATAAAAGGTAGCCTATGTTCTTTTTCAGGGTCTAAAGATTGTCTGTGCCAAATTTCATCAAAGTCGGTTGAGAGGTTTAAGCGGGAAAGCGTAACAGATAGACAGACAGACAGAGTTACTTTCGCATTGATAATATTAGTATGGATAATGTCAGCTACGCCAATATCACAAAGCAGTAAAGCTAAAATAAAATAATAATCTATACTTATAATAAATGTGTAGAAATATAAATTCTGTACATTAAAATTATCAAAAGACAGCAGGGTGTGTTATTAGCCCGACACCGAACGCAAATTTGGGATTTAATAATTTTTTTTATCTGTCTGTCTGTTTGTTCAAGCATCACCCAAACTAACAGTTTGATTACGATGAAACTTTGTATAATTATATTTCAATATCTTGGGCAACACACGGTGTACTTTTTATCCCTGAAAAGTATGTATACAATAAAAAAAAAACTTCATTTTTTTTTAATCTTTAGATACTAATATAGTATAAAGCTGAAGAGTTTGCTTGTTTGTTTGAACGCGCTAATCACAGGAACTACTTGTCCGATTTAAAAAAATCTTTTTGCATTAGATAGCCCATTAATCCGCGAAGGCTATATAATATCACGCTGCGACATAGGAGCGGAGTATATAAAAAAAACATATCGAAACCTACGCGGGTGAAACCGCGCGGCGCAGCTAATCCATACTAATATTATAAATGCGAAAGTAACTCTGTCTGTCTGTCTGTCTGTCTGTCAGTCTGTCTGTCTGTCTGTCTGTCTGTTACGCTTTCCCGCTTAAACCACTCAACCGATTTTGATGAAATTTGGCACAGACAATATTTAGACCCTGAGAAAGAACATAGGCTACCTTTTATCCCGGAAAAATTTGATGTTCCCGAGGGAAATCTAAAAAGCGCGATACCAAACTATAAAAACTAGGATAATCGAAGGATTATCCTAGTTTTTATAGTTTTTTCTTTATGTGGTCATTATAATTAGAAGTTGTCCTGGTGTGAAGTACCGCCGGACCTTGCAATAATGATAAATTTCCTGGAAGCCACCTTGGCTTTGGACTTAATAAACAGCCGAAACTTCAGGTTCCAGGAAATCTCAACTCTCAAAAGCTGAGGGCGGTCGGTGCACTCCAAGGATACATTCCGAAAAGTAGACGCTAAGATGAACGGGCTTCTTTTGGCGGTGAATAGGCACGCTTGTGTTATGGCGGCGTTGAATGCCACAATATTGGCTTCGCTCCATTCGGAGACTATCTGTAGTGCAACATTCCTACGCTCTACCATAGGCTCTCTTTCCGACGGATTTACTCCCTTACTAGCCCGAGCTATGGTGTTTATTCATAAACAATGTTTAAAGAAACTGACGTTAAACGTCAAAAATGTGTTGTTAATATTCATTAATCACTAATTAACTTTAGGCAAATTTTCTGACTATGGGGGAATGTTTGTGTTCTATCTCAGGAATTTGCTTACTGATACGTCATATAACTACATATTATTATAAAACAAACTCACTGTTACTTTGCCTATGTCCCTTTGTATTATTAAATCTTTAAAACTTCGTAATGGATTTTAATGCAGTTTTTTTTAATAGATCAAAATCAAAATTGTTTATTTCAAATTAACCATCATTTGGTACTTTTGAATAGTCAATGTCGGTCAGTCCAAGAAAAGTGAAGCTAAATTGCACGTTCCAAAGCTTAGATCTCTATGGAGAAGAACGTGCAAGAAACTCCATGGACACTCTTTTAAAATCATAATATATGGGTTACATTTCTTCGTAACATATTTATGTTGCTTCTATCATGTGAGCACAATCTAAAATCAATTAAAATATAAAAATTAATTAAGCCCACTGGCAGCTAAAAGATGACCAGTCTCCACTGACGGCCCCCGTTCACGAGCATGACGCGCACATCAGCCCCACTTAGCTCAACCATATTGAAGGGAACCAAATGACCCAATAACACGCGCCACCATCAGCAAGACATTTGAGTGAGCATGACAAACTCTCAACTGCCAATCTCGCAATGTCAAACAAGTTATATATATAAAAAAAACAAACCATAGTCCATGGTGCCTCACATTCACAAACTTGAAAAGTGCTTTTACATTATACAATAATATATTACTTGCAAAATCATGGCAGCAAAATATTGTGCACAACGTTGAAATAAACAAATAAAATAAAAAAGGAATATTTGGAAAACAACAAAAAGGGGGAATGGTATCTCTTCCAAACCTACAAAATTGTCTGTGGCTGTGGAGCAGGACTGGCATTATAGATAGAGTGATTAAATAGGAAGGTTTATAGGTATAAGAACATTCATAAAATAGTGGAGAAATACTATTATTTTTGAGGTTTGAAATTAATGAGATTGACAGAATTAATTAGAGATTTAGAATTAATGAAACGCAGGCTTAACCCTACGAGATTTATCACAATAATGTATTAAATATTGTACACATTGAAAAGGTCTACAAAAAAGTCCGCGATGGTAGAGGTATATCTATCTCTTATGGATATCTCACAATGACATTTTTTTGTCATTTAGGTACTTTTTACGACAAATACCGGCTAATTTTCGAAACGATTCTAACCAATACGGCATTAATCCTTATCCAATTTAATACCTTAAATAAATTGCTGATTTAATATAGATCTATTAGCCCTTGACAGTATATGATTTAAATGAATATTTTCGAAGATATTACAGATTTAAAAATTGCGGGCAGGATCGGCCAGCCGGGGCGGCAGGAGCGGCGCGGCGCGGCGGCGTGCCGTTGAGTTAGTATTTAGTATCAGCATTACACCCGTGCGAAGCCGGGGCGGGTCGCTAGTGAGTTCATATAATTTCCTTTTTTATATTGCATAAATATGTGAGCTGTCATGACCTTTATACCTCTATACCTTTTATTTAGGTAATAAGTTTTTACTTATTTATTATACATTTCCATTTTAATGATATTTTAAATATTCGTTTTGCTTTCCTGGTATTTTGGCGTGGCTAGCTGGCGTATGGGAAAGAATTTCATCGTTGTTGTGTTTTGTTGTGTTCATTACTGTACTTACATAGTATTGTATAAAGTCGCGTGTTTTTTCTTTTGTTTTATATGAACAGACAGCTGTGCTGCTGGGGAGTTTGTTCTTTCCAGGGAAAGCACTAGGATGTGGTGATGGGTGGGCGTTTTGGGGGACTGTCTTATGTAATATTGACGTTCAAAAAGTGCTGATTCTCAGCCTAATTTGAAAACATGAGTCTTGATTTGATTTAATTTGTTATCATTTGATTTCAAACTTCACGCAAGTTTAGTTTGTTATCATTTAAATTCAAACCAACACTCACACGAACTTTTGAAGTTGGATCTGACGTAAACTTCTCAAATTATTCTAACCTTAGTCCAATATAAACCTATATGGGCTTAAAAGATACTTACGTAAAAGCAATATTAGGATAAGTCGGCTTGAATACATTGTGGCTACATTTCAGTAAGTGCAAACAGCAATCAATTAGACTGATTAGAACGATATTAAACTAAATATGCTTATAATATTACCCAAACTCAGATTTATATCACTATGTAGTAGCACTAGTGTTTGCTGGTTGGGAATGATCTGAAGTTCAGACCACTGTCTAGTGAAGTCTGTGTCGTCCTTCTCCCCACCTGATTGCGACTCACGTGGTGAAGGGATGTGGCGATACAAGTCTGCCGATTGGGATGAGATGCGTCACTTCTTTGCGTCATATCCTTGGCATTAGGTATGCTTCTCTTCTGACAATCCGTCGAGCTGTGCGGGCGCTGTATCAAGCTATGGAGTATTTTATCCTTTTCAGTGACGTGCCCGTCGGTGACTGAACTCGCCCATAGTTCAACGCCGACTGTGTTCAAGCTAAACAGCGTAAACAAAAGGCATTTCTCACGTGGGTTGACGCTCCTGACTGCAGAGCTCGGGATCTAAGCTCAATGAAGAGAGCCTTTAACCATGCTGCCAAGTCCTACAAAAAGGCGCTTAGAAAGGCTGGCTTCGACCGCATTACCCATATTGGCAACAAGTTATCTGCGCAGCCATCCGGTAGCAAATCTTTCTGTTCCCTCGCCAAATCGGTCGAGGCGAACTTCTGTCAGCCCATACTGCCTCCGCTGGTTAGGCCTGGTGAAACACTGGTTCATACGGCGAGAGAGAAAGCAGGTCTCTTTGCATCTCACTTTGCCCACAATTCGCGTGTTGATACTAGCAGTACTAGTCCACCAAACTTACCTCACCGCGACACTTCAATGCCGGAGGTTCGCATCAGGCACAAGGAGGTTCGGAAAGTATTGTGTTGTCTGGACATGAATAAGGCTAGTGATCCAGATGGTATACCAGTTATTGTTTGTTGTACCAAAACTCGGGATGCGAACCTCCGGCATTGAAGTTCCGCAATGAGGTAATTTAGGTGGAGTGAATAGGCTCTTCATAAACTAGCGCGCTTTACAATCAACGATTATATCACTGCTTACCAATTACCATCGCGTGGGATTGCAGCCAAGCACTAAATTTAATTTAAAACTAAGTAGTTATGTTCTTATTTTTAATACTTTTCTTAAATAACGCGACGCGCTTGTCCACCGTCGGAGAGTGTATCAAACACTGCCCTACGGTGGACAAGCGCATCACTAGAACAAACGAAAGCAATAAGGATTCTATGCAAGTTATTGTAATTATATATTAGTGAATACAAACTGTTGAGAACTATTATTTAAGAAAAGTATTAAAAACAAGAACTTATCTACTTAGTTTTTTTTTTTTAATATAATAAACTAGTGCTTCACCGCATCCCACCTGATGGTAAGCAACAATTACGTGTGGACTGTTGCATATCATTTTTAACACACGAACTTATTGTAGACTGTAGTAACATGCTTAGATACATTTCAGTAGCTAGCTATACATAGATAGCTAAATATCGTATGATGTGAGCTTGGACATACTATTATTAATATTTTGAGAACTCTGCACTACATATTTTACTTCAGATAGCTGGTGTTCGGTGACAATTTAAATTTGCTTGCAATATCTACACAAATGAACGAGAAACGTTCATTGTACGCTTGTCATCTAAACAAAATGGTAATAAAATTGAAAGAAAAATGTTTTATGATCTAACGTCTTATAGATTTTTCTCGGTGGTAGGTCACAACATCAACCGCCGGCATAAGTTACCACCCACCAGACAAAGACATGCCGCCAAGCGATTCGTCGTGTTCCGGCATGATGTCTGGTGAAGCCGTTTGGAGGACGGGTCTGAGCAGTTGTGTTGCGATGTGTGCCGGGTGCGATGCGCCAGATGGTGTTGTGTCGGGAGTTTGTTCGTGGAGGGTAGCGGGATCCGAAGCACGGTTCTCCGCTGGCCGACCGCAGGTAGTTGGGGGCCCATAGGCCGGTCGTGCTCCTGGATGAGAGCGGCAAATGCTTCGAGAGGATTCTCGCCGCTCGCATCCAGGAGCACCTGGAAAGCAGGGGACCGCAGCTGGCGGACTGCCAGTACGGCTTTCGGACCGGCCGGTCCACGATGGACGCGGTGGCTCGCCTCAAGAGGTGGACTGAGGCGGCCACAGCAAGGGGTGAGGGTGTCGTCGCGGTGTCGTTAGACATCGCGAACGCGTTCAACACCCTCCCTCACGAATGCATAGAGGCGGCACTAAAATTTCACGAAGTGCCCCTCTACCTCTGCGCCCTCGTGTCGGAATACCTCTGCGAGAGGAAGGTCCTATACGAGGACGCAGAGGGTCGCGTCCAGTCGTGGACCATGAAGGTAGGAGTACCCCAGGGATCAGTGCTTGGTCCCCTGCTCTGGAACCTGGGGTACAACTGGGTTCTGCGTGGCGCGCTCTTGCCGCGAATGGATGTGGTCTGTTTCGCGGACGACACCATGGTCGCGGTGAGGGCGCGCGAGTGGGAGGAGGCGGTCCACCTCGCGTCGGTCGGCACCTCTCTGGTCGTCCGACGCATCCGCCTCCTGGGGCTGGAAGTGGCCCTCGAAAAAACGAGGGCCATGGCATTCCACGCCCCGCGACGCAGAACCCCACCGGGGCTCCGTATCCGGGTGGAGGGGGTCCAGGTTCCCGTCGAGGTGCACATCAAGTACCTCGGCCTGATCCTGGATCCCCGTTGGGATTTCGAGGAGCACTTTAGGCTCCTCGCCCCGCGGCTGTGTTCTGTCGCAGCCGCCCTCGGACGGCTCCTCCCCAATTTGGGGGGGCCGAATTCGGCGTGCCGTCGGCTGTACCATGGTGTGGTGCGGTCGATGGCACTCTACGGAGCCCCGGTGTGGGCGGAGTGCCTTTCCCGGCGCACAGTGGCCCTGCTGCGGAAGCCGCAGAGGATCATCGCGACACGGACCGTGCGGGCGTACCGCACGGTCAGCCATGGGGCTGCCTGCGTGCTCGCGGGCACGCCGCCGTGGGAGGTCGATGCCCTGGTTCTGTCCCAGGTGCATCGACACCGTGTCGCGGCCCGGGAACGGGGGAACGACCCGCCTTCGAGGAGGTAAGGCGGGTCCGAATAGCGGCTCAGGGGGAGGCCCTGAGTCGGTGGAGGGAGGCACTCCGCACACCAGCTGCCGGCCACCGGACGATTGGAGCGATTCGTCCGGTGTTGGAGGGATGGGTTGGGCGCCGGCATGGCAGCCTCACCTACCGCTTGGTGCAGGTACTGGCCGGACATGGGTGCTTCGGTCACTACCTGCACCGTGTCGCCCGTCGGGAGGAGTCACCGCGGTGTCACCACTGTGACTCTCTCGACGACACGGCCGAGCACACCTTGGTGGAGTGCCCGGCCTGGCGAAACGAGCGCCGCGATCTCGTTGCGGCGCTCGGAGGCGGAAGCCTCTCCCTGGCAACCATGGTGCGAGCCATGGTTGAAAGAGAGAGTGCATGGGAGGCTGCCGCCTCCTTCTGCGAGACCGTCCTCTTGCAGAAGGAGGCAGCGGAGAGGGAGCGGGAAGAGAATGCTCTTGCCGCTCCCATCCGGCGTAGACGGGCGGGGCGAAGAAGGCGGGGGACGAACCCCCGTCTCCTTTAGCCCCCGAGTGTGACCAGCGTGTGTGGGTAGCTCCCGCATGCGCATTGCACTGGTCACCACGTCTGGGGATTATCCATTCCCGGGTAATCCTCCCTAGGCGCGGAAACCGGCCTACATTAGGCCGGTAAGCCCTGAGAGTGGCCCGGAGTCAGATCTTCGGGCCGAGCCCGGGTCACTCTCAACGCAGGGCTCGAGGGAACCGAGTGTTTTTAGTGGGTATTCCCGGCTCCGGCCGGGCGAGTCCCACACACGCCTGTCGCCTAGCTAGCGGCGGGTACGGTGCGTAACGCATTTTCACTCGTATAAAAAAAAAAAAAAAGGTAGTTGGGGGCCCAAGTAGTGTGCCAGCCACATACGAAAGGCTGCCCCGCCAACTGCGAAAAATCCCAGGATGGCCCCATCGTGCCGGTTGGCGACCGGACGAGAGGACCCGATGGCGATCCCTGGGGGGGTTCGGGCGTCCCCGCAGTCTCCAGAACAATCTCCCTCTGGCCCAGCATCGTTGGTCGTATTGTTGAGTTTATCATTGCATCACCTCACTCAACTGCCGTCTTCCTTCCTATTCACTCAGTATATAAACTTAATATGAAAAGTTACAAAAGGAAAAGTAGGTGTGCACAGCGGGCGCACGTCCTCTCGTTCATAGTGCACCTCTCAAACATCCGAGGTTTGCACTCCAATATCGATGCAGTCCATTACCACCTTGAGACTGAAAAGCCCCACCTACTTTTCTTGACGGAGACCCAGATCAGATGTCCGACTGACGCGGCGTACCTCGGCTACCCGGGATACTCTTTGGAGCATCATTTCCTGCAGCGTGCCGAGGGTCTGTGTGTATGTCCGCAATGACATCGGTCCCGGCGCCTCCGTCACCTCGAAGACCCTCACTTCTCGTCCCTATGGCTGTTGGTTGACACTGGTGTGGACAAAATTGTTTACACCTGTGTCTACCGATCGCACAGCGGTGATCAGGAGACAACTCGTTTATTTGACCACCTCAGTGAGGCTGCTGACAATGCGCTGCATCGGCACCCTGACGCTCAGTTCGTCGCTCTGGGGGACTTCAACACCTGCCACCAGGACTGGCTCTTCCCATACCAGAGGACCGACCAAGCTGGGAGAGAAGCGCGAAACTTCGCGCTTTCTATGGGCCTTTCCCAGCTGGTAGAGCAAGCGACTAGGGTGCCTGATGTAGATGGGCATACTGCCAACTGTTTGGACCTTCTGCTGACCACTGATCCGGACAGATGTGTTGTAACAGTTTCCTCACCGTTGGGAACTTCAGACCACTGTCTGGTGAAGTCTGTAACGTCCTTCTCCCCACCAGATCACGACTCTCGTGCGTGGTCAGCGGATTGGGATGAGATGCGCCACTTCTTTGCGTCTTATCCTTGACAGCAGGTCTGCTTCTCTTCTGACAATCCTTCGAGCTGTGCGGACGCTATAACCGATGTGGTGCGTCAAGCTATGGAGTACTTTATCCCATTCAATGACGTGCCCGTCGGTGGCTTGGCTCGCCCATGGTTCAATGCCGATTGTGTCCAAGCTGAACAGCGTAAGCACACGGCATTTCTCGCCTGGGTTGACGCTCGTGACCGCGGAGCTCCGGATCTAAGCTCAAAGAAGAGAGCCTTTAACCGTGCTGCCAAGTCCTACAAGAAGGCGCTCAAGAAGGCTCGCTTCGACCGCATCACCCATATTGGCAACAAGTTATCTGCGCAGCCATCCGGTAGCAGATCTTTTTGGTCCCTTGCCAAATCGGTTGAGGCGAACTTCTGTCGGCCCTCACTGCCTCCGCTGGTTAGGCCTGATGGAACACTGGCTCATACGGCGAGAGAGAAAGCAGGTCTCTTTGCATCTCTCTTTGCCCATAATTCGCGTCTTGATACTGGCAGTGCTACTCCACCTAATTTACCTCACTACGGAGCTTCAATGCCTGAGGTTCGCATTAGAAACAAGGAGGTTCTGAGAGTACTGTGTCGTCTGGACGTAAATAAGTCTAGTGGTCCGGATGGTATACCAGCGATTGTTCTTAAAGCATGTGCGCCCGAGTTGTCTCCTGTATTGACGCGCTTGTATCGCCTCTCATTTAGGACTGGTATAGTGCCCAAGTCCTGGAAGCTTGCTAACGTGCAGCCTGTGCCCAAGAATCGTGCCGATCCTGCCAACTATCGGCCGATTTCGATCACCTCCATACTTTGCAAAATTATGGAGCGTGTATTGAACTCGCGCCTCTTGGCATACCTGGAAGGTAACGATCTCCTCAGTGACCGTCAGTACGGGTTTCGCCGCAATCGGTCAACTGGGGACCTACTAGTGTATGCCACTCACTTGTGGGGCGAGGCCCTCGAGAAGAATGGGGAAGCGATTGCTGTCTCCCTTGATGTCTCGAAGGCCTTCGACCGGGTTTGGCACGCTGGCCTTTTGAGTAAGCTTCCAGCGTACGGCATTTCCCCTAGCCTGACTGGCTGGGTAAAAGACTTCCTGACTGAACGGTCCCTCCGAGTTGTTGTCGACGGATGCTCTTCTGAGTCCATGTCAACTAATGCCGGTGTTCCTCAGGGGTCTGTTCTCTCTGCAACTCTGTTTCTGCTGCATATTAACGATCTGCTGATGCCCGGTATCTATGGGTATGCAGATGACAGCACAGTTGTAGAGAGATACCTGCCGGATGCTCGGGCTAGTAGGGAATCAATCCGGTCCGAAAGAGAGGCCATGGTTGAGCGAACGAGTGTTGCACTGCAGGCAGTCTCCGAATGGGGCAATGCCAATCTTGTAGCATTCAATGCCGCCAAAACACAGGCGTGTCTTTTCACCGCCAAAAGGAGCCCGTTCACCTTGGCCCCTACTTTTCGGAATGTGTCCTTGGAGTGTTCCGACCGCCTTCAGCTTTTGGAGTTGAGATTTCCTCGAACCTTAACTTTGGGCGGTTCATTGAGTCCAAGGCCAAGGTGGCTGCCAGGAAACTTGGCGTTATCGCAAAGGTCCGGCAGTACTTCACACCTGGGCAGCTTCTAATGTTATACAAAGCACAGGTCCGTTCGTGTGTGGAGTACTGCAGCCACATTTGGGCTGGTGCTGCCAAGTGTCACCTGGCCACTTTGGATTCAGTGGAGAGACGTGCAAAGAGGCTGATTGGTGACCCTGATCTAACTCGAGTTGGTCTCCAAAGCCTAGAGCACAGGCGTAGAGTAGCCAGCCTTTCGGTGTTCTATAGGATGCATTTCGGGGAGTGTGCGAGGGAATTGCATGATTTAATTCCCCCATCTCCGTTCCACCAGTGGACGACCCGTCGTACGGCTGGTTTCCACCCTTACGTTGTTAACACCACTACGATCCGGACGAAGCGCTTCGCCTCCTCCTTTATACCGCGTACATCGAGGGACTGGAACAATTTGCCCGCGGCGGTGTTTCCGTCGGACTACAATTTGAGTGTCTTCAAGGCTAGAGTGAATAGGCTCTTAATAAACTAGTGCGCTTTACCATCAACGATTGCGTCACTGCTTACCACCAGGCAGGATTGCGGTCAAGCGCTGGTTTATAATTTGAAAAAAAAAAAAAAAAAGATGCAGCCAGTCTACGTACTCATGCAGCCCCACTTCGGCGACATTACAAGTCACTGCGCTAATCATCACACTAGAATACAATGGAACGAATGATGTAACAATGTGCGAGGTACTCCCTTGTATATGGTAGCAAGAGTTAATAGTATGTACTGTTAGGTACGATGAGAAAATCCGTCCTCATATATCATCCATGATTACCTGACATTATTTAAAACAGCCGACTTTAAGAGTCAGGCGCTCGAACGATATACAAAGATTCCATATATTTGTGCGCCAATTCTACTACTCCGGTATTTCCCGTGAGAAATCAACTCACTTATGGAGAAAACGATACGAGCGCTACTATACATAATTCATGCAGAATTAGTGAGGGATCCGTCTATTTCAATGAAAAGCTGAATGGGGTATAAATAATTTGTAAAAACAGCTAATGAAATAATTGTTCCTACTTGGCTAAAAATTACTTTTTCGGTTCCCCCTTTTGGGGAAGAGCCACACTCCGCCACCACACGACCCTACAGACTTCAACTCCAGACTGGACACTCTCGTACGGATTGTAATGAATTCCCATGAACTTGTACGCCTTGCCCTGATTTAGAAAGCTGAGAGTTAGGGACAAGGCGGACACGCAGGCGGAGACTGTAATATAAAAAAGAGTTAGAACCAAGTTAGTTAATCATGGTGATTAAGGAGAGTAAATCTACTTTTCTTTTTAATATGAAGTGAACGAGGGTCACGACTTGGAGAGGGATGGTAAATCAAACACTGGACTTGAATACTAAGCACGTATAATATACAGACACAGTGATAAGACATGCTGCTCACACAAATACAAAAAACAATATTGTCTTATACTTTCGGCGGTAACGAAACCATAGAGAGATGTTATCCGACGCCAACGCCATCTATCGAGCGCAGCGGTACTAAAATATTGAACATTAGAGGTGGTTAAAATAACGACACACGGAGGAGGTGTGTGTTAGGAGCATTTGAGTGAAATATTATAGGTTGAAATTCCTACCCGCGAACTGACGCGAGTGACAGTAAATCAATAAGCTCTGTGTTTATATTTAAATTTAAAATTCATTTTACGACTTTTTTCTATAATTAAACGCAACAAATCAGTGTATTTAATTAAATTGTTCTATAAAATTAAAAACACATTATATAGAACAATAAAAAAGAAAAAAAAAGTGCAGAAAATATCATCATATAAAGTAGTAAACAAAGACCATTAATATAAACAAAAACTTAGTTTAAAGTGACAATCAGTAACAAAACAATGATAAAACTTTAAAAAATAGTGAATACCTTGTCAAACCGAGATCGGATTGTGGACAGAAACTCCTGTGCTATGAGTTATGAGTAACAGCTAACGATCATCGTGTTTAAAATCTGCATTGTTCATAAAGGGAATACTAAATTCACAACTTCTTGTACAATTGCCTTGGCGTAGCGTGATAACGCGCTACCTACAACGCTGTACATAAGAAGGCGCAGGTTCGAGACCCACAAATCAGACGAACTTTTTGTATATTTCTAATTGCGTTTTAACAACTTTCAAATAAGTAAACAAGTTATTAAATAAAAATGAACTTTCTAGAGAACATCACTTTCCGTAATCGTAATCGCACAAAATCAGATTCAAATACCCTCAAAAATGAATCCCAAAATGACACACTAAACGAAACAATAAACAGTTTACCCGATATGTCTAGCGAGGAGATAGACGACTCGCAACAAAACATTATTGCAAAGTTGATGGAACAAATAAAGGAACTAAAGTTGGAATTAAATAGCGCGCATCAAGAAATCGAAATATTGTCACTAGAAAATAATAATATCAAGCAAATAAATGAAGAATTACAGAAAAAAAAACAGTCTTTACAAAAAAATCGCCTACAGCCCCGCTAAGAAATCTAAAACAAATACACCGGTCAAAAAATGCGAAACAAAGACTAAATACACTCAAACAGACACTTTACAAACATCTGAAGAAATGCGCGAACCGCAGAAAAAAGAAACTATCGCATTACCTGTAACACAAAACATAATATCTTCTAGACCGATAACCTCAGGACACAACAAAGATATTTGTAAAATATGCATAATAAGTACAAATAAAAGAAACAATATCAGCAACATCGCAGAAAACACCCTACACAAACATTCAGAAAACATATTCCATTATTTATTGCCGAATTGTAACACTGAGCAGTTAATAAGTAACTTAGAAAATAAACTAGCAACTTTTACCATGAGCGATTTTTGCATTATTATGATAGGTGAGCAAGATTTCTATACAACGCAAGACTACTTCCAGTTAATACACAGTATAAGGACAACTGTACAAAAGGTTAAGAATACAAATATCATAATATGCGCTCCGACATATAAATATGCCTACTATAAAAACATGTACAACTAGAGAGTTGAAAATTTTGTAAATTTGCTGTATCTTGACATAACGACACATGAGCATGCATACTTCCTGGACTCAAATAAAAATCTTGACTACGAAATGTTTAACAAGCGTACAGGGTTATTGAATAACTTTGGCATGAGAACCATCTTCAAAGACATAGACGATTTTATTTATGGCATCCAAAAATACGACCTACAACCATTAACAAGTGACAACATAAAAGAACAAATATCCATAAACGGAAAAGGCGACAACCTGTTTTTTCTATGACAGTCATGTAAACATACTCCATCAAAATATTGCAGGGATACTAAATAAAGCGGACGCCCTTAGTGTTTGTCCGCATGAACTATTAATAAAGAAAATTAACATCGACGTCATCTGCATCTCCGAACATTTTATGATGCACGGTTATGAAAACTATCTCTCAATCCCCAACTATGAACTTGCATCATGTTTTAGTAGAGGGGACTGCAAAAGAGGCGGAACCTGCATTTTGGTAAAAAAGGGCCACTACTGGAAGGAAATACCTGAAGTAAAAAAGCTGGCAATAAGTAGTGCTTTTGAATGTTGTGCTATCGAATTAACACAAACTAAGACAATTATAATCTGTATTTATAGGGTACCAACTTCAAGTAATTTAATTATATTTTTTGAACGCCTGGAAAAGTTACTACAATATATTATAAATAAATATAAAAGAAATATTATAATATGCGGCGACTTCAATATTGACATTTTAAAACGTACTAACCTGTCTCTAGATTTCGAGTGTCGATTGTTGAACTATAATCTAAATTTAGCTATAAGACAACCGACTAGACTCAACAGTAATACTTGTATTGACAATTTTGCCCACAATCTAAGTAAAAAATGTGAACATGACGTAATAGATTTTGCTCTATCGGATCACACTTGCCAAATACTTAAATGTCCAACAAAAAGGACATTTATGCTTAAACAATGGTATGTTAAACGACGCGACTATAACATAAATAATTTAAAAAAGTTCAGAGAATGCTTGCAAAGTCTTTCTTTTGCGGAAATATATGAAACTGCAGACCCGAATGATGCTTACGATCTGTTCCTGGAAACTCTTTCTCTGTTTTGTGACTTGTGTTTTCCATATAAGGTGATCACAGTGAGATCACACAAGCGACCACAGTGGTTGTCCCGCGGCATTCAAAAATGTAGTAAAAAGAAAAGGGCACTTTTGTGGCGGTATCGTATGCAACGAAAACAAACCGATAAAGTGAATTTTAAAAAGTATTCTGCAATATACAAGCGAATAATCAAATTAACACAACGAGCCCAGAATATCTACAAAATCAAGTCGGCCACTAATAAATCAAAGGCTACTTGGGATATTATTAATTGCTCAAAATCAAATTTGCCTAAGCATGACATTTCGTGTATTACCGTAAAGGATAGGAAATTGACACATCCACATGACATAGCGAAAGCTTTTAACGACTACTTTATTGAAAAGATCAAGGCGAATACCAATAAAAGTAAAAAATCGACATATATAGAAAATCGCAATAATTCAATGTTTATGGCTCCGAGTTCGACAAATGACATAGCATCTATAATAAAATCCCTAAAAAATACCAGTAGTGTAGGTAACGATGGCTTGTCAACACTAGTGATTAAACAGGTAGCAGACAATATCAGTGGACATTTGAGCCACATTATCAATTTATGTATTACAAGCGGCACATATCCAAATAAGCTTAAAACTGCTATTGTTAAGCCTTTGTTTAAGAAAAATAATAGAGAAGATATGGAATCTTACAGACCCATTGCACTTATCCCAGTGCTTTCAAAAGTATTTGAGAAATACATAAACTCACAAATATACCAATATTTAGAAAAACAAAACATAATAACTCAGGATCAAAAAGGATTTAGATAGAATAAAACCATTAATATGGCCGTGTATGATTTTATACATAAAGTCATCACAAATGTCGATAAAAGATTACCTGTATGTTCGATCTATTGTGATATGACTCAGGCGTTTGACTATGTTGACCACGATATCCTACTTGACAAATTATTCGCTTACGGAATCAGAGGGAACGTCCTGCAGTTAATTGAATCATATTTAAAAAATAGGAAACAGTACGTCGAAATACGCAAAGTAGATCATAGGACTAAACACGAACAAATATATAGATCAGATCATCGGAAAATTGAGTATGGCGTACCACAGGGCAGCGTGCTGGGCCCGCTTTTGTTTATCATATACATAAACGATTTGCCAAAAGTGACTGAACACCATATGTCACTTTTTGCCGAAGATAGCACAGTCACAATAAGCAGTACGGACAAACAAATAGACAAAAGTGAAATCACGAATACATTAAGTTTCATAGTAAAATGGTTAGAAGATAATAATTTAAAAATAAATTTAGACAAGACCAAATTGATGCTATTTAGCCAACGCGTAATTAATAAAATAAATATTGACTATAATAATCATAGAATAAAGCAGGAAAGTATGACAAAATTTTTAGGTATTACAATAGACCATAGACTGGATTGGAAAGATCATACACTAGAATTAATTAAAAGAATTAGTTCATCCACCTTTGCCCTTTACAAACTTGCACCTATTATAGGCAGGGCCGCTCTTGTCACGGCGTACCATGGCATTGTGGCCTCATTACTACGATTTGGAGTAATATTCTGGGGTAACTCCACGAATAGAGAACTAGTGTTCAAGGCGCAGAAAAGATGCATCAGGTCAATGTTCGGTTTGAAGTGCATAGAAAGTTGCAAGCCTTACTTTATGAACTATAAAATACTCACTCTTCCATCGCTGTATATATACGAAATTGCTGTATTCGTTAAAACTAACCCTAAGCTTTTCCCGAAGCTGTCTGATACAGTAACTAATACGCGCAGTCGCCATGATCAAAATAGACTGCGTGTTCTGAAAGGCAATACAGCACTGATGCGTAAAAGTATATTTTGCATGGCGCCAATGATATACAACCATTTACCGAGCTATCTGAAGGAATTAAACATTAATACATTTAAAATACAGCTGAAAAGTTTTTTGGTAGAAAGGGCATATTATAATACACACATCAAAAGTGTCTAGGGATCAAGCATTTTTATGCGGATTTCTTGAGATTGAGATGTGGCTTTGTAATAAATTTATGATTTTATAAATTTATATGGATCCTTTTTGGTGCATTTCATAATTTGAATCAGGAACTGTGAATCAAATTCGAGTAAAAGATGAAAATCAGCTGTCAATATTTTCCCTATAAAAACATACAACGCATTGAAGACATTATTGGTGCTACTGTTTCCCTACTACTGATTAAAACCAACGTTATTATGGAGCGGCGACGTCATTTAAGCAGGGAAGAAATGCTCAGAGCCGTGGGAATGATAGAAGCTGGTTCCCGGCAACGTACTGTGGCTTTAGCTCTGAATACAAGTCAGAGTGTTATCAGTCGACTTTGGACACGTTACCGAAGCACTGGTACCGTGGCTGAGCGCCATGGGGGACGGTATCGCTGCACCACACGGAGACAAGACCGATACATTCAAATCTTAACTCGAAGAGCTCCAACAATAACCGCCATGATGTTAGCCGTGAGGCTTCATCACTCTTCAAGGAACTTAATTAGCGACCAAACAGTCAGAAACCGCTTGCATGAAGTGAACCTTCATTCCCGAAGACCGCTACGGGTACCACCTATAGCAATGCACAATCGTAGGATTCGATATCAATGGGCTCTTGAACACAGAAATTGGGCAGAAGAACAATGGCGTTTCGTGTGCTTTTCTGATGAGTCTCGTTTTGGTATGAGGCCGGATACAAGACGTATACGACACTGGAGAACCCCTGGACGCCAACAGCGATTAAAATCCTGCCAGGAAGTCCATCCTTATAGTGGTGGAACCATCATGGTATGGGCGGGTATTTGGATCGGCGGAAGAACTGAGTTGATTTGGATCAGAGGCAACCTCAACGCTCAAATTTATGCTGAAACGATTGTATCAGACGTCATCGTTCCTCTACAAGTGCAAATCGGTCCTTTATTTCAGTTAATGCATGATAATGCACGACCGCACACCGCAAGAGTTGTAAGACAGACTCTCGCCGCAGAACGCCGAACATCAATGTCCTGCCCTGGCCTGCTCAGTCGCCAGACTTGAACCCGATTGAGCATGCATGGGATATGCTACAGAGAAGAGCTCTGCCGAATATGGAGGGTATCCAGTCGCAAGAAGACCTTTTTTGTTGTTGCAACGAACATGGGCGGCCATTCCACAGCGTGATTTGGATGAACTCATTTTGAGTATGCCAAACCGATGTTCTTGTGTTGTTAGTGTTCGCGGTAGAAGCACGGATTATTAATTGTTTAAGTTACCCAATAAAATTTTAGAGAAAACTGTTATTTCAGTCTTTTTTTCGAACTTTTGTGTTAGTGGTTCAAATGTCAAATATCCCTTTATTAGGAAAATAGCAAATTTCTTTATTAATGCAAAGGTGACTTGGTTTATCGTTACTGTGACAAACGAAAACACTTTATTTGATGAATCCTTAAAGAAAATTTTAATTAATATCAATCAGGAGAAAAGTTATTGCAAAAATATATGTTGATCCCTAGACACTTTTGATGTGTGTATTTCTGAATATTTGACAGAGAAGCTAACATGAACTAATGTACTTGATTTTAATATTTTAGATTTATTTTAATTTCACTGACATATTAAATAAGTATGACATTAAACATTATTTTTTTTTTACCAGTTGACATTTTTAATTGTATATTGACTACCTTGACATTTTTAACTGCATCGTTAGTTTATAGCTTGATATTGGTATTTGTATGGCTTCTGTGTCGACATCATTGTTATAATATTGAAATGTAATTTAACTTATTGGATAGAAAATTGTTATAATATAATTTATTGAGTTTTTCGGCTTAAGTATGTGACATTTTTGCATACCTGATAATGGTTGAATATGACGGACAATATTTGAAACTACCAGCTAATGTATTTATACTCGTATTCTAACAAAATAAATTATTATCTTATCTTATCTTATCTTAACGCATACCGCCATTCTATAGAGCGCTATTTCCTCGTAGCGCATAGCGCACGGTAGTTAGGTGGACGTTACGACGCTATGACGCTATGAATGAAACAAACACTTCTCTTATTTTTAAAGTCAAGCGTCAGCTAACAAATTTTGACGAAGGTAACAATGCACTCTCTAAAGTTGTCCATTGGTTTAATGTAAATAACCTCCTTTTAAATGAAAAAAAAACTAAAGTCATTAAATTTTCTACGCCAAATGTCAGGCAGCTAAGTACCAATGTTCAACTGAATGGAGTAGAGTTGATCCCTGTCGAGTCGACAGTTTTTCTTGGATTAACTATTGACGCCAAGTTACAATGGGGTCCTCACATTGGGAAGCTGTCGGGTAGACTCAGTTCTGCCGCCTTTGCTGTTAAGAAAATTAGACAGATAACTGATGTGGATACAGCCAGAATTGTTTATTTTAGTTATTTTCATAGTCTTATGACTTATGGGATTCTTCTCTGGGGAACTTGTGCGGACATCAATACCATCTTTGTTTTTACAGAAGAGGGCTGTTCGAGCCATTTATAACCTTGGTCCTAGAGAATCTCTTAGAGAAAAGTTCAAAGAGGTGAACATTCTGACTGTAGCTTCACAATATATATTTGAAAATCTTATGTATGTTCATAAAAATATCTCGAATTTTAAGAAAATAAGCGATATTCATAATATAAATACCAGGAACAAACACAATCTTGCTGTACATCACACTCGTTTCCACAGAGTAGGCAACTCGTTCATGGGTCAATGTATACACTTTTACAACAAGCTTCCCATGGACGTTCGAAACTTACCCATTACACGATTTAAGAACCATATAAAGGCCAAACTTTGCAAAAAGGGGTATTATAAAATCACAGATTATTTAGAAGACAAAAAAAGCTTGGGACTGAGCTGCTCGCTCTGTTAAGCATTGTTATTAAGCAATATACGTAATTATAAGGTAAATTATTGTAAACATTTTCATTTTTAATGTCTGGACTTGAAAAAAGACGATGATCCCTGAGTTTGTTTTGGCTATTTCTTCTCAGAGGTAGTCAGTTAGGAAATGCCGGCTTCATCTAGTTAAAAAAATAAAATAAAAAATAAACATGACGTGTAAAAGTGATCAGTGATCCTACTTGGTTAATAAACGATTTCATTTCATTTCAAACAGCGCGCGCCGCGTGAGCGGTGTGGACTACAACTTCCAACTTCGCAGCACGCTATTTTCATCGCGCGCGATCTTACTTGTTAGTGTGTATAAATATTAGTATAAATTAATATGAAATTAGCTCAACTAATCTTTTTAAATGTAAATACAATATAAATTAAAGAAGAACTACTGTATATATCTGTGTATAATATAAATAGTTGATTTAATAGATATATAATAATAATAGAATAGGTGAATAGGTGTTAATATGAATAGTTGATATACAATCAATGAACTTTTAAATACGCCTATATAATTGATTTACGATTTATCATTAATTATTTTTACATTAATTATTATTTATTTTGATAACATTAATTTTGATAAATCTCCTTCATTCTTTTCAGACTTAGGACTACACACATCAAAAGTGTCTAGGGATCAAGCATTTTTATGCGGATTTCTTGAGATTGAGATGTGGCTTTGTAATAAATTTATGATTTTATAAATTTATATGGATCCTTTTTGGTGCATTTCATAATTTGAATCAGGAACTGTGAATCAAATTCGAGTAAAAGATGAAAATCAGCTGTCAATATTTTCCCTATAAAAACATACAACGCATTGAAGACATTATTAAAACCAACGTTATTATGGAGCGGCGACGTCATTTAAGCAGGGAAGAAATGCTCAGAGCCGTGGGAATGATAGAAGCTGGTTCCCGGCAACGTACTGTGGCTTTAGCTCTGAATACAAGTCAGAGTGTTATCAGTCGACTTTGGACACGTTGCCGAAGCACTGGTACCGTGGCTGAGCGCCATGGAGGACGGTATCGCTGCACCACACGGAGACAAGACCGATACATTCAAATCTTAACTCGAAGAGCTCCAACAATAACCGCCATGATGTTAGCCGTGAGGCTTCATCAGTCTTCAGGGAACTTAATTAGCGACCAAACAGTCAGAAACCGCTTGCATGAAGTGAACCTTCATTCCCGAAGACCGCTACGGGTACCACCTATAGCAATGCACAATCGTAGGATTCGGTATCAATGGGCTCTTGAACACAGAAATTGGGCAGAAGAACAATGGCGTTTCGTGTGCTTTTCTGATGAGTCTCGTTTTGGTATGAGACCGGATACAAGACGTATACGACACTGGAGAACCCCTGGACGCCAACGGCGATTAAAATCCTGCCAGGAAGTCCATCCTTATAGTGGTGGAACCATCATGGTATGGGCGGGTATTTGGATCGGCGGAAGAACTGAGTTGATTTGGATCAGAGGCAACCTCAACGCTCAAATTTATGCTGGGACGATTGTATCAGACGTCATCGTTCCTCTACAAGTGCAAATCGGTCCCTTATTTCAGTTAATGCATGATAATGCACGACCGCACACCGCAAGAGTTGTAAGACAGACTCTCGCCGCAGCTAACATCAATGTCCTGCCCTGGCCTGCTCAGTCGCCAGACTTGAACCCGATTGAGCATGCATGGGATATGCTACAGAGAAGAGCTCTGCCGAATATGGAGGGTATACAGTCGCAAGAAGACCTTTTTTTGTTGTTGCAACGAACATGGGCAGCCATTCCACAGCGTGATTTGGATGAACTCATTTTGAGTATGCCAAACCGATGTTCTTGTGTTGTTAGTGTTCGCGGTAGAAACACGGATTATTAATTGTTTAAGTTACCCTATAAAATTTTAGAGAAAACTGTTATTTCAGTCTTTTTTTCGAACTTTTGTGTTAGTGGTTCAAATGTCAAATATCCCTTTATTAGGAAAATGGCAAATTTCTTTATTAATGCAAAGGTGACTTGGTTTATCGTTACTGTGACAAACGAAAACACTTTGTTTGATGAATCCTTAAAGAAAATTTTAATTAATATCAATCAGGAGAAAAGTTATTGCAAAAATATATGTTGATCCCTAGACACTTTTGATGTGTGTATATATAATTGGTAAAGGTGTTGTGTGAAGCTGCTGACAATGTGCTGCATCAGCACCCTGGCGCACAGTTCGTCGCTCTGGGGGACTTTAATGCCTGCCATCAAGACTGGCTTTTCCCATACCAGAGGACCGACCACGCTGGGAGAGAAGCGCGTAACTTTGCGCTATCAATTGGCCTTTCCCAGCTGGTGGGACAAGCGACTAGGGTGCCTGATGCAGCTGGTCATACTGCCAACTGTCTGGACCTTCTGCTGACCCCTGATCCGGAGAGATGTAACAGTTTCCTCACCGTTGGGAACTTCAGACCACTGTCTGGTGAAGTCTTTGTCGTCCTTCTCCCCTCCAGATCACGACTCTCGTAGTGAACGGAGATTGTGGCGATACAAGTCAGCAGATTGGGATGAGATGCGCCACTTTTTTGCGTCTTATCCTTGGCAGCAGGTCTGCTTCTCTTCTGACAATCCGTCGAGCTGTGCGGACGCTATAACCGATGTGGTGCGTCAAGCTATGGAGTATTTTATCCCCTTCAGCGACGTGCCCGTCGGTGGCTCAGCTCGCCCATGGTTCAATGCCGATTGTGTCCAAGCTAAACAACTTAAGCACGCGGCATGTCTCACCTGGGTTGACGCTCGTGACCGCAGAGCTCCGGATCCAAGCTCAAAGAAGAGAGCCTTTAACCGTGCTACCAAGTCCTACAAAAAGGCGCTAAAGAGGGCTCGCTTCGACTGTATTACCCATATTTTCAACAAGTTATCTGCGCAGCCATCCGGTAGCAGATCTTTTTGGTCCCTTGCCAAATCGGTCGAGGTGAACTTCTGTCGGCCCACACTGCCTCCGCTGGTTAGGCCTGATGGAACACTGGCTCATACGGCGAGAGAGAAAGCAGGTCTCTTTGCATCTCTCTTTGCCCATAGTTCGCGTCTTGATACTGGCAATGGTATTCCACCTAATTTACCTCATTGCGGAGCTTCAATGCCGGAGGTTCGCATTCGGAACAAGCAGGTCCTGAGAGCACTGTGTCGTTTGGACTTGAATAAGGCTAGTGGTCCAGATGGTATACCAGCGATTATTCTTAAGGCATGTGCGCCCGAGTTGTCTCCTGTATTGACGCGCCTGTATCACCTCTCATTTAGGACTGGTATAGTGCCCAAGTCCTGGAAGCTTGCCAACGTGCAGCCCGTGCCCAAAAAGGGTAGTCGTGCCGATCCTACCAACTATCGGCCGATTTCGGTAACCTCCATACTCTGCAAGATTATGGAGCGTGTATTGAACTCGCGCCTCTTGGCTTACCTGGAAGGTAGCGATCTCCTCAGTGACCGACAGTACACTCACTTGTGGGGTGAGGCCCTCGAGAAAAATGGGAAAGCGATTGTCGTCTCCCTTGATGTCTCGAAGGCCTTCGACCGGGTATGGCACGCTGGCCTTTTGAGTAAGCTTCCTACGTACGGCGTTTCCACTGGCCTGACTGGTTGGATAAAAGACTTCCTGACTGAACGGTCCCTCCGAGTTGTTGTCGACGGATGCTCATCGGAGCCCATGTCGACCAATGTCGGTATTCCGCAGGGGTCTGTTCTCTCTGCAACTCTGTTCCTGCTGTATATTAACGATCTGCTGATGCCCGGTATATGGGTATGCAGATGACAGCACAGTTGTGGGGAGATACCTGCCGGAAGCTCGGGCTAGTAAGAAAATAATCCGGTCCGAAAGAAAGGCTATGGTAGAGCGTACGAGTTTCTCGAACCTTAACTTTGGGCGGTTCATTGAGTCTAAGGCCAAGGTGGCTGCCAGAAAACTTGGCGTTATCGCAAAGGTCCGGCGGTACTTCACACCGAGGCAGCTTCTAATGTTTTACAAAGCACAGGTCCGCTCGTGTGTGGAGTACTGCAGCCACATTTGGGCTGGTGCTGCGAAATGTCACCTGGCTACTTTGGATTCAGTGGAGAGGCGTGCGAATAGGCTGATTGGCGACCCAGACTTAACTCGAAACGGTCTCCAAAGCCTGGAGCACAGGCGTAGAGTAGCCAGCCTTTCGGTCTTCTATAGGATGCATTCTGATGAGTGTGCAAGGGAATTGCATGATTTAATTCCCCCATCTCCGTTCCACCATCGGACGACCCGTCGTACGGCGAGTTTCCACCCTTACGTTGTTGATACCACTGCGACCCGGACGAAGCGTTTCGCTTCCTCTTTTATACCGCGTACATCCAGGGACTGGAACAATTTGCCAGCGATGATGTTTCCGTCACATTACAATTTGAGTGTCTTCAAGGCTAGAGTGACTCTTAATAAACTAGCGCGCTTTACCATCAATAATCGCATCACTGCTTACCATCGGGTGGGATTGCGGTCAAGCGCTTATAACTAATAAAAAAAAAGTAAAGGTAGCTACCAATTTTATATAGTCCTAAGTCTAAAAAGAATGAAGGCGAGTTCATTGATATCTTTTTATATTGCTTTATTTTTTACATTCTGTTATAGCATGCGGTCTGTGTAACGACTACGAAGCGCGATATGTAATATAACGTGCTACGAAATGTAGCGTGTTGTAAGAATTATCGCGCCTGCTGGACGCCCACGTGCTTTCTTATTTGTAGCGCTTTATAACATAGCGCATTTATTTATTTAATAAAACTTTATGCACAAATAACAACATTGCACAATGGCGGACTTAATGCCTTAGGCATTTTCTACCAGTCTACCTTAAGCTGATGCATAGACAAAACATGGTAGGTGCAAGGATATAAAAGAGAAGTTAAAAGAGAAACACAAAAAAAAAGTATTATAATAAATACATACAAACAAAATATAAACAGTAGAGAGATAAAAAAAAAATAGATAGAGAAAAAGAATAAATTATATGTTTGATGAATCTGCAAATTTCTTGCGTAAGTATTCCTGAGCTTTAATTTTAAAAGTGTACCGATTGGTCAACGTCCTGATATTCTGAGGAAGATTATTCCAAAGGAAAACCGCTTGGACAAGAAATGAAGACTTAAGAAAACCAGAGTTGTGAGAAGGACATCGTAGAAGACAATTATTGGAAGAACGAAGATTCCTATTATGCGCAGAGCATAAATATTGAAAATGAGAAGTAAGATAAGAAGGAGAACAGAGTTTGTGTAGGAGTGAAAACAAGGTCGTCAAAGCTCTTAGAGCTCTGCGTTGCCTGATGGGTAGCCATTTCAAGATGGACCGGTGAGAAGATACATGATCGTAGTTACGAAGATTAAATACGAATCGAATGCAGTTATTTAGAAGTCGGTCAAGTTTATTGAGTAGATCTGCATTCAGGTCGTAATAACACATATCACCATAATCAATAATGGGGAATATAAGGGATTGAACAAGCATTGCCTTTGTGTGTGATGGAAGAACATTTTTTAGCCTATAAAGCGACTGCAATGTCCCGGTGACTTTTTTGCTTACACTTGCAACCTGCTTACGCCAGTCCAGGCAAGTGTCAACATGCAGACCCAGATCCTTGACATCAGAGCTGAACGGAATGACTTTGTCATCATAGAAAACCGGTGATACCACTAAGCCACTCAGCCTACGCTGACTAAAAGTACTCCCTATAATGTTGGCTGGCATTTTGTAGGGTTAACCGCTACCCCGAAACTATTAGACCAGTCCCTCACCACTCCCAAATTCCGGTTCAGCTCGTCAATCGCATCCGATAAGTTGTCAACACTTGCCTGAGTATAGAGCTGTAAGTCATCAGCGTAAAGATGATACGCACACTGAAGTTCAGTAGTAATAAGATCAATAAAGATTGAGAACAAAAGTGGGGATAATATACCGCCTTGAGGGACGCCAGAAACAAGTTCAGACCAGTTAGAAGACAAATCTCTCGCGAGAACTGCCTGCTGACGCCCCCGAAGATACGAGGAGAACCAATCCAGAACCTCGGAAGAGATCATAAGATGGGAAAGGATGGATAAAAGGACTTCGTGACTGACGGTATTGAAAGCGTTCGAAAAATCGATCAGAACTAAAACGGAGATCTTAGTGTCTTCCATTCCCTGCCTTATATCGTCAGTCACTTTAAGCGAAGCAGAAACAGTGCTGTGGCCGGGCCTGAACCCGGATTGGAAAGGACTAATGAGGGAGTTTAGCTGAATGAAGTGGGAGAATTGCTTATGGACACTAGCCTCAAGCACTTTAGACAAAAAGGGGAGGATAGAGATGGGACGGAAGTGGGTAAGAAGGGTGGGATTTGGAACTTTAGGTAGAGGACAAACATGAGCTTTCCTCCATAGCAAAGGAAAAGTCGCCAGTAAACAGGGAGAAGTTGAGAAGAACATTTAATAGCGCGCTAAAAATTAATATTTTATAGTCTGTAGCGTGTTATTGTTTTATAGCCGTTTTGAACAACTCTATTGAACATTGCTTTATAAATCCCGCTATGATTTTGTTTGCTTTTAATTACATGAACATGCCACCCACCAAGGCCATTATGTCAAATGTCCTTCAAAACCAATTTTTTGCCTATACTAAACACATACATGTACAGTGAAACTATGCTAAGAACAATCATTACAGAAATATAACAAATGTGCAATCACATCTCACAATTGAGTTTCTCACTAGCCAATATAATACAATTAAGTCGTACCAATACAACAGTATATGGCACAAGTATTTTTTTAATTTAAAATGTTTGTATACTTAAAATAATAATACCTACATTAATCTGTCACAGGTAATACACATAGTTTGGATGTAGGTCTTTTAATCATAGATTGTTGTGTTTTTAACATGTTGTGTGTTAAACCATTAAAAGAGACGCCCCGGTTTCTTTTTAATCCTACCTAACAACCCCCTGCCAGGGGGCATTTTATCCTCCTTTACTAAAACTACTTAGACCCAATGATATGTATCCAAACTGCCTAAAATATCAGAAACTCTATTCGCCACAAAAGTCTTCCAGCGGCTCGGGTCACTATTCAGCCAAACTAACACCGCTTCACTATCTTTGAATGCATACAAATTTTCCTTTGGTATTACCATAGCTTCGGCTACTTCCAAAATGAGTTTAGTTAAAAGAACCGCACCGCAAAGTTCGAGCCTAGGAATTGAAACTTGCTTTATAGGAGCGACTCAGACAGGCCAGTCAGACGTAGGAGTGATGACATAGTAGCCACGGCTGGAGTTACTTGGAATAGACTGGCAAGAGAGAGACAAGTGGAGAGAGAGAGAAGGCTTTCACCGCCAGAGCGGTCCTTAACACAGAAGAAGTACTAACAAACTAGGTTATAATTTGAATAAGTACTGACACAACTAAAGTTATACATAATAATATATGAAAATCTATATGTGTAAGGAATTAATAAAGCTATTATTATTATTATAGGAGCAACTTTCGTTTTGGAAGAAACTATAGAAACGTGTATATTTCCAATCTCATCAATTACTCTTAAGTAAATAACTGCCGCATAAGCGACCTTGAAAGCGTCCGCAAACCCTACACGGGTTTGCGGACGCTTTCAAGGTCGCTTATGCGGCGTAAATAACTCGCGTTTATTTTACTGCCTGTATGCAACCAGCGTGGTATTTTGATGTCAACAAATGCAACTAAGGATTGACGGTAAGTAACCCATTCCCTTTCTAAGTTGTTTGGCCCTTCTTGATCCCATTGTAATCCTGCTAACCACAGCTTTTGAATCAGGAGTTTGGCTATGATTATGCTTGGTGCTAGCCACCCCAAGGGATCAAATAATCTGGCTACATCTGAAATAATTTTTCTTTTTGTTACAGGTTCATCTATGGGCTTCAGTTCCAGAGGGTATTTGAAGCAATCGTTGCGGGTGTTCCAGGTAAGACCTAAAACTTTTGTTATTTCATCTATTTTTATATGTGACGCTTCATCATTTGTATCTCTAATTCCATCTAATAGCCTTTGGCTTTAGATTTTCCATTTTTGTATCTGAAATTCGCCTTTAGCTAGCAAGTGTAGCTAGTGTAAATTTTGAACGCTTCTTCTTCCGTTGCAGCTCCTGACATCAAATCATCCATGTAAAAGTCATTTAGAAATATTTCAGCTGTGTTCGGACTCTCCTTACATTCATCAACTGCTACCTGTTGCAGCGCCCTAACAGCCAAATATGGTACCGAAGCTGTGCCGAAGGTAACGGTTAGCAATTCAAACTCTGTGTTTTCCTTTTCAGGGCTATCGCGCCACAATATACTTTGCAATGGAGTATCTTCTCTGCTCACAAGAACCTGCCGATACATTTTTATGATGTCCCCGACTATACAGATCTTATGAGTTCTCCAACGCATAATTATATGACGGAGCTCATCTTGCAAGGACGGGCCAACCATTAAATCGTCGTTAAGCGACCTCCCGTTGCTTCGCTTGCATGAAGCGTCAAACGCAACACGCACTTTGGTTGTGTCTTTATCTTCACGGATGACCGCCTGATGAGGTCAGTAAACGCTCCTTTTATTATTCTTTTCGTGCTGTGTTACTTCTGTCATGTGATTAAGTTTTAAATACTCTTGTAGGACCTTAGAGGATTCCTTTTTTAATTTATAACTTTTTGCTAACCTATTTTCTAACCCTTTAAGCCCTTTTTCAGCTATTCCTTTAGATTTGCCGCACCCACTATTACTACTATTAGCTGCGTGATATACTATTTATATCACGCAGCGGCAATCTAACTATATATCAACCTTCTTCATTTCTACGTATCGACGTGGTAAATAACTCTTCACATTTAGTTTCCTCCTCCGTTAGCATTCTTTTTGTTCCAGATGGTTCCTCCAATTCCCAGAAATTTCGCAATAATTTATCTTCTTGGACGATGGTATGCAACACGATAATTGAGGTATGAGAATTCATAATTTGATCGACTTCCGTAACACCCGACAATATCCATCCTAAAGCAGTTTCTTGGGCTAAGAGAGTCCCGCTAACATTCTTTTTAACACCCTCTTGAATCACTTGGCTGTACACTTCAGCACCTAATAAAACGTCCATTTTATTAGGCCTGTCGTATTCGGGATCAGCCAAATCATCATCGCATAAGTCTACCCATTCTACCCGCGTTACTTTCGTAGCTGGGAGAAGAGCCGTGACCGACTTTAGGACGAACGCATTTACTTTAATATGGACAGTCGGATCTAATCTAGACCTCAATTGTAATATCACAGCTGACTTAGCAGTCGCACTTTTTTCTCCGCCTACGCCTATCACAGTTTGCCTGGATGGTGTCTTGTTTAACCCTAAATATTGGACCGTGGATTCCGTCACGAACGATCCTTGTGATCCTTGATCAAGTAAGGCCCAAACTACCCGATAGCTGCCGTCTCCCGATTTTGCCTTGATTAATGCAGTAGTTAATAAGCCTGTTTTGCGACCAATACTTATATATAATATTTTCCTATGATAAGTTTTATTATCATCCTTCACCACCGTTGCAATGGCTGATGACGTTTCCTCGTGAGCCGCCCTACTGCCCTCACCAATCACCGACCCAGAAACACCCGTTGGGTGTAATAAAGAATGGTGGCGGCGTTTGCACACGTGGCTCTTGAGAGTTGTGAGACAACCACTCTGTTAGGTATTGTAGGAACTACAATACTAACAGAAACAGAGGAACAGAGTGGTTGTTAGGCAAGCAATTAAAACATAAGTTTCTTTCTTGGACAAATTTCCGTCGCTTTTCAGTACTTTCTTTGATAAATTTCGGACATGAACTTATCTTATGGTCACTTGCACAAAATGCACAAGATACCGGTTTAATCGCATTTCTTTCGTTCATTACGTGTAATACCTGTGTAGCCCTAAGAGCCCTACCTACCTTAGTTTCTATATTTTCTAAGCCCCGATATCGATTTACGAGAAATTTTTTAAGTTGATCAAATGTAGGAATGTCATCGTTTGCTTCTGATGCTATCTTTAACTCCCAGGCTCTTTTAGTAGCCTTATCCAATTTTTCGGTTACTATGTATACAGTTAGAAATGATGCAAGATCTATTTTTAAGTTTTTTATTTCCTCTAAACAATCTGTAGTTGTATTTACAAGTTATTTAATTTCTATTGCGGACTCTGCTGTTAACGACTTTTGATTTACTAAACGTTTAATAATTCCGTTTGCCAAAAATTTCATAGTATTATAAACTTATTCTAATTATCCCAACTTGTATTATAATTGTCCGATGTCACATTCACATTCTTTAACAATAGTTCAGCTTCCCCAGTTAAATATCCTTTCAAATAATACAATTTAAGTGCATCATCTAACTCACTATGATTGTGAATCAATCCTACAAACAAATCTCGAAAGGTCGACCACTCATTCTATTTTCCCGAAAACATTGGTATTTTGACTTCTGGTAACCGAAAATTACAAGATTCCTTAGAACTAGGTCCCGGTCTGGTATTAATCACGTTACTATTTCTAATAAGTTCTTTTAGAGTGCTTTTAAATTGAATGTATAGTTCCTCCACTTCCTCATACTCCCCATTTTTATAATACCTTGAGCTATATAATTCTGGTTTTTTTAATTTCGCTAATAATTTTAATGTGTGTATTATTAAAAAGTTGCCATAACTGCTCTAAACTTTCTAAACGTGTTTTCAAATACGATATTGTAAGACGATCTTTAGGAGATTTTTTAAAGTTAGACCACGACTTCTCTATTTTAGTTTTTACGTCTTCTTGGATATTGATAAAACAATCAATTTTGAACACAAAGTAAAAGACACAAAAACATAAATAATGGGAAACAACAAATAGTAAACTTCTAACTACAGCACAATAAATGCAAACAAAATAATTATAAGGTGGAAGAATATAACTAATTACGCTAAACTTAATGTCCAATAATTGTACTTGTTTCAAACACCAACATAAATATTTAATTAAATTTTTAAAGTTTCTTGAAATAATTTTAATTTTAATAATTTTAATTTTTTTTTTTATGTAGCAATAGTAGATTTGATTATAGATTACTGAACGACGAACATTTCTTCCTTCTGATCTAATTCAAAGGTCCATAATTTTAACCCATATAGGTGCAAAGTTCTCATCAATATAAATGAATTAATTCCAAACACAAAGTAGCTACTGTAAAACGTTGGGAATCCCCTAACTGCCCTTCGTCTTCGTCATAAGATCTCTCATGACAATCCCAATTTATCTAGGTATAAAGCTCTTATCAATACAAATTAATCAGGCACAAACACAAGGTAGCTGCTGTGAATCGCTGAGGACTTCCTTCGTTTGTCTCTCGACTCCATCATCAAATCTACTTCAGACCTTCATTATAACCCATATGGGTGCAAAGTCCACATGAATATAAATGATATAAGTCCAAACACAAAGTAACTACTGTAAACCGTTGAGTACGCGGGACTGACCTTTGTCTTCATCATCAGAGCCTTTATCATCCCATCGAGGTGTAAAGTTCTCATCAATACAAATTAATCAAACATAAACACAAGGTAGCTGCTGTGAATCGTTGAGGAGTTCTCACGACTGTCTCCCAGCTTCATCATCAGATCTACTCAGTACCTTTATTAAATTGTAGTGTTTTCTAATACTTATTGAAAATACTTAGAAATGCACTAGTCACCCCTACGATTTTTGAAAGTTACCCTTGATTTCTCTGGTCTTCCATCATCAGATCCTGACCTGGTAACTATTGAACCACCTAGAAAGTATACCGTTTCAAACAAAAAGAAATTTGAAAATCGATCCAGGCGTCTTAAGGTAATCGGTGAACACACCTACATAAAAAAAAAGATTACGACGAATTGAGAACCCGCTCCTTTTTTTGAAGTCAGTTGATGAAGCGGCCCACCAAGTTGAATATTTTATTGACGGTGGTACGTCAATCTCTACTAGTTTGGTTGGGCTCTTCTGCTTTCTAATCAAGGTCACCAGGTACTTCAGATCTTCGATTATTCTAGTTTTTATATTTTTTCCTTTATGTGACCATTAAACCCTGGCTGTGTACCAAATTTCAGCTCTCTGAGTTTATGGGAAGTACTACTTCTATTTTGATGATCATGAGTGAGTGAGTGTCGAAAACACGGAAATTTACTTTCGCTTAACTTCAGAACTGGATGAGCTACGGACTTGAAATTTTAGATTTGAAGTGTGTTAATACAGCTCACTGGATGACCAAAATTTCAGCATTCTGGTACTATCCAGAGGTTCTTAATTAGGGATCTGAAAATGCAGCGAAATGGTTCGGGTAAAGATGGTACGGCAGTGTTTGCTTCGCGCTCGACTTGGCGAGGGCACTCCCGTGCCCTCAGATTTGCAAACATTTACTATCACTTTAGTCTTAATAACACTTGAAATTTTCAACACAATAACTATTGACATTAGATTCTTCCCGTTGTAATAAGATTTAAAGTACTCACGATTTTTCCACTTATTGCACTCACTGACCCTGATGACGTCAGGCTGCGATGTTTTGCACCACACTAGAGAGCAGAGGGCGCCCTCTGCTTGCTTGTCCACGAACTGTTGTCATCCCTCCGGTTGCCGCCGTCCAACAGTGACGCTGCACCGCCGCTTGCCTGCCTTGCACCACCAGCTACTTCCGGCTCCTTCCGGTTCCACCTCCAGATACAGTCAAGACCAAAAGTCGAGTTACAATCTCACAAAACTATGGCCAAGCAATACTAGTTGTAGTTACGACATTCTTCTATAATAAAGTTTGATAAACACTCATACACTTTGACAACTTGCTGCCCGCTTATGATTGTTAGGTACTACTTACTAATTTCAACGTTCACAGTAAGTGTTTCGATGGCCTAGCGGTCCTCGCCTTGATAGGCATTCCAGGTGGTTCGAGTTCAAATGTAATAACTTACAAAATATTTTTTAAATGTTTATTGGTGAGTTATGAATGCTGACAACAAAAATATCTAAAAATACCGATCCGCAACTTAAAGATGATACTTTCTTTTAAGATTTTTTCTATATTAGAGTCATTATAAAAAGATGACGGTAGACTTGAAAGAATCTGAATCACTCCTTCACAAAAAATATTCCGCTACCTACAAAAACTATTATAAGCTACAATAACTCAAATAATATTACTTAGCTGTTGTTGGTTGGTGAACATATAGTTACTAGTCTGTGTTATTAGTTTTACTTTTTTAATATTGATTAAAAAAGTAAAACTCATCATATTGATGCATATGCCTGCATATTGATGCAGGCATATGCATCAATATATCTCAGATATCATATGAAACCGGCGTTTGTATAAGTTGTTTTATTAATAATTGGGTAAAGTGCAAACCAATCGCTTATTGCAAGTGTGTAATAAAATTGTTATTGTTTTGAGAAATACTGTAAGCCGTTGGAGGTCAAGGTCAAGAGGTTGGAGGACGAAGATAGCTGTCGAGACACGTGAAACGAAACAACAATATTTACCTTTGAATATACCGTTAAATCGTGCGAAGAAGGAAGGTTGCATTTGTGGTTTAAAAATAAACTGGCGAGACTGGTGGAGTCTAATCGCGCTAAACAAAAAAAAAAGCAATTTATAACAATCACAGTGCAGAAGTGTCCTACAAAGTGTTTTATAAATATATGTATACCATTATACATCTGAACAAAATCTGGGGTCCGTTATGCGAGAAATAATACAATCTTTGTACAACTAGTACAAATGAGCGTTTATTCTATCAAATCGATTCACACAACAAAAATAATTCTTAAACTACTTATACTAGCAGCGGTAAGGAAACCATAGCGCGATCTAACTCGACGCCAACACCATCTATCGAGCGCACGAGTCAACTTTGGACACTTATTGGATTAATATTAGATCGCGCCGTGGTTTCGCCACATACAATTTTGGACATACCGCCCACCAAGGACATAATGCAGAATGTCCTTCAATCAAACCGCCCACCATGCCAAAATCATAACAATAAGCAGAAATTCTCATTTTGCTAAGTTAGTAATTTTATCTGGGCCCGGGTTTTTGTGCTTCACTTTACTCAACAACCACTTTCCAGGAGGTGAATCGCCTAGTGATGGTTCCGTGTTCTGGTACCCACCTTCTTTAGTTCTCATGGTGGACGCTATAAATCGTTTCTCGCACTTAATTTCATCCTCTGTGAGCATTTGATTTTTTGATGTTTCAGCTTCCGGTTCCCAGAACCTTTTCAGCATGCCATCAGCATCAAAACTTGAATGCATTACATGGAGGTGAGAATGTATATTAGATTAATTGTCTACCTCACAGACGCCCGATATTATCCATCCAAACGCAGTTTCCTGCGCCAAGAGAGAACCACCCAGACTTTTAATGCCTTCTTGAATGATTTGGCTGTATACCTCAGCACCTAATAAGATATCGATCTTATTAGGTCTGTGGTATGCCGGATCAGCCAAATCATCCGCAGTCATATTTACCCATTCTACACTAGTTACTTTGGTAACTGGAAGAAGGGACGTAACTGATTTCAAGATAGAAGCATCAACCTTAACCTGAAATTGGGGGTCTACTCTCGATCTTATATTGATTTTGACCGTGGACTTTGAAGTCACACTTTGGTCACCACCTACACCTACTATGGTGTGTTTGGCCGCAATCTTTTTTAATCCCAAGTACTGAGCCATAGCTTCAGTAACATAAGACCCTTGCGACCCCTGGTCTAATAATGCCCTAACCGGAAGGTATGTCCCGTCTTTCGACTCAGCTTGCACCACAGCTGTAGTTAATAAAACCGTTTTACAACAGTTCCCTGTCGAAAGACAAGACACAAGTGGCTTATTAAACCCCTCCGCTTGCGCGGAAAGCTTAATGCTGTCGGATTCAGCATTTTCCTCAACCGACCTTTTACTTGTCGGCGA
Organism: Sesamia nonagrioides; assembly: GCA_017933935.1. Taxonomy (NCBI): domain Eukaryota; kingdom Metazoa; phylum Arthropoda; class Insecta; order Lepidoptera; family Noctuidae; genus Sesamia; species Sesamia nonagrioides. Next base: position 60,658 of record JADWQK010001925.1, read on the forward strand.
AGCTACCTCGTGAACCGTCTCAATTTCTGCGCTAACAGAACCAGAATCACCACTAGGGTGTAATAAGGAATGGTGGCGGCGTTTGCACACCCGGCATCGGACAATGTTTTTGCAAAATTTGGCAGAGTGGTTGCGGTTTAAACACACAAAACATAAATTTTTCTCCATTGCAATATCACGTCGTTTGTCATTAGATTCTTTTGCGAATTTTTTGCAAGCAGTTAATTTATGATCAGCAGTACAATACACACACGACGTAATTTTATTCTGTTTTAAAATGTGAAAAGATTTGATACTTTTGCTTTCTACTTTGTTGGGTTCGGTATCTAAATTTTCTAGCCCTCTAAAACGCCTTATCAAAAAATCAGAAAATTGCCCAAACCTAGGAAAGTCGTCAGATGGATCTGAAGACACCTTTAATTCCCATGCTTTTCGTGTTTCTTTGTCTAATTTCGCGCTTATTAGATGAATAATTAAAATATCCCAAGATGAAACATCTACACCTAGATTTCTAATAGACTCTTAACAATCTGATGTAGTATTGATTAACTTCTTAATTTCAGAGGCAGATTCAGACACCAAACCTTTTTGATTAAGCAGCCGATTCAAAATGCTATTAGCCAAAAACCGCTTATTGTTGTACATACTATCCAATTTTTCCCATGCAACTTTATAGCTATCAGATGTCAGTTTAATGTTCCGCAATAACTGTTCTGCCTCACCAGTCAAATGACCCCTCAGATAGTAGAACCTTTGAGCATCATCCAGAGAATTATTTTTATGCACAAGCCCTAAAAACAAATCTCTGAACGTCTGCCACTCAGCGTATTTCCCCGAAAACGTTGGTATTTTAATTTCTGGCAATTTAAAACAGCTGGCTAAACCTTCACATTGACTTGTTGAATTGAATTGTCTTTCTGGGGTTTTTAAATCATCTGATTCCTTTTAAATCACTCTTAAATTGTACATACAATATTCTTCTACCTCATCATATACACAATTTTTATGATAGTCCGAATTGTACAAATCACTTCGCTTAACTTCACTAATAATTTTAGTATGAGTTCCTTTAAATAAAGTCCACTGTTGTTCCAAGTTATCTAGCCTAGTTTCAATATATGGAATAGTTAAACGATCTTTAGGTGACCTTTTAAAATTAGTCTTAACTTTCAACATTCTTGCCCTAATATCCTCCTGTAAATCGTTGAACGCTTCCATTGTAAATTGCTTATATCAAATTCTGTAATTAACTTAAAGTACTCAAACAAAATCGTCACAAATACCACAATAAAATGTAAACAAGGCTAAGCAGAAAAATGAACAAAGTCTATTTGTTTGTATGTACATTCAACAAATATACCAAAAGTTAAAACACAAATTGGTTAAAATTTTACAAGTCTTTTTGAAAGTTATTATGGTAAAAATCGGCCATGGATTCCCCGTGTCAACCAACTATTGCTTAAAACTATTACAAGTCCAAACTAACTAATTTTTTCTAAGTTTTTATAACTATCTTGAACGATTATTGAATTTTTCTAAGTTCCAGTAGTCTTTACTTTAAGGTTCAAATTTGCATGTACTTCTAAGATTTATTTCTTCTAGTAAATAAGAGCGAAAATGTACTCACAATTAAACACTGCACTCACTGTCACTGATTTTCTTCGACGCGACGTCACGCATCTGCTACAAGTGGCGTCCTCTAGCGCTCCGCAACCTGCCTTTCATCTCCCGAGTTCACCGCTCCTCCGGATATAGTCACCCGGCTCCACCACTGCCTTGGCGTCTTTCCAGACGCCTCGCTGTAGGGATGTTCTGGACAGCGATCCACTGCCAGTAGCGACGAAGTGGGTGGTAATCACTACCACCACCGGTGATTACCAAAAAACACGCCCAGCCAAATCCAGTTCGAAGGACCATGAACAAAATCTGGGGTCCGTTATGCGAGAAATAATACAATCTTTGTACAACTAGTACAAATGAGCGTTTATTCTATCAAATCGATTCACACAACAAAAATAATTCTTAAACTACTTATACTAGCAGCGGTAACGAAACCGTAGCGCGATCTAACTCGACGCCAACGCCATCTATCGAGCGCACGAGTCAACTTTGGACACTTATTGGATTAATATTAGATCGAGCCGTGGTTTCGCCACATACAATTTTGGACAACATCTTAATAACGGACTCTAAACCAACTCTAAAGTAATTTAGCTAAGTGACAGTAATATGTTCGGTTGCAATTTCAATACAAATTACTTTTTGTAAATTATAAAAACAATAATTTCGGAATTCGATAAGAAATAAGTTCGTTAACTATTGAACTAAGAAAGCGCTTGAACATTATAATCTCATGGCATCAAACTCCGAAAAAGTCACAGCAGGATAGCAGCACTAGTAACTTGCTATACACGCAAAAAAATTGTAAATGTAATAAGCACTGTTTTGTGTTCTAAGTATAGATTATTAACCGACTTCAAAAAGGAGGAGGTTACTCAATTCGACCGTATATATGCTTTTTTTTTCTATGTTTGTTCGCGCATAACTTCGTCGTTTATGAACCGATTTTAATAATTCTTTTTCTGTTGGAAAGAAGAAGTTCCCAAGGTGGTCCCATGATAAGGATATCAGGCTGTTTGATGGTGGAAGACTAGAGAAAACAAGGGGATCTTTCAAAAATTGCAGGGGGACTAGTGCATTTCTTAGCATTTTCATTAAGTATTTTAAAGCACTACAATTTAATAAAGGTTGGAGTAGATCTGATGATGGAGCCGGGAGACAGTCAAAGGAACTCCTCAACAATTCACAGCAGCTACCTTGTGTTTGGGCTCGATTAATTTGTATTGAAAAGAACTTTACACCTAGATGGGTTGTGACTGTCATAAGAGCTCTGATGATGAAGACAAACTAGCTACTTTGTGGTTGGACTTCATTCATTTATATTGATGAGACCTTTGCACCCATTGGGTTAAAATAATGGTCTGCAGTAAATTTGATGATGAAGACCATAGGCAGTGGAGGGAATACTTACGGGTAAAAATTAAAGTAAACAAAATTACGTCGTTTCCCAACTATATTTGCGTCAGCTTCCAGTCTGACCGGATACTACTCTATACATAGTACTTTTAACAACTAAAAAGTGTAAAATAAAAACTTTTTTACAAAAAAACACCCGACTTCCAAAAACCACTACAAAGTGAAAAATAACTAATTTCGGAAGTCGGTGTCAAAAAACGAATATACAAAACCAAAGACACCGACTTCCGAAATTAGTTATTTTTCACTTTGTAGTGGTTTTTGGAAGTCGGTTGTTTTTTTGTAAAAAAGTTTTTATTTTATGATTGTTATAATATTCAGGTTAAGCTTCAATCCTCTTTTCTTTAAGAAAATGAATAATTAAGCTATAACCTCTTTAATAAAATATTATCATTTTCATATGTAAAAACCAAAAATGCTTTTTTATATTTTTTACCATAACAATATCATAAGTTTGTCAGGGATTACTTTTATATAAAATACTACAATTCTGCCATATCAACGTTTGTTTCATTTATTAGTATAAGTATATCTATATAAGATATGTTATTGAGGATTTTCGAAATAAACCAAAATTTGTTTCTCTGAAAATACAAAGCTTTGTTTTATTTGACAAGCCGTTACAATAATACAACACATATGGTTTACTTAACACAATTACACTTCTTACCTGAAAATACAAAGAAACGACAATTAAAGTTCACTAATATCGTCTCCTCAATTATTTTCTCTAACTAACTTTATAAGTTTTTATACTAATAAAAGACACACAAAAACAATCTTATCCGCCATTGAAATCACGCGTCCCGCACGCTGCGCCCTCTACCAACTTTCAATGACAGTTAATTGACGCGCGAAGTGCGGCAAATTTAAACTAATGAAATATCATTTCATTACATCTCCCCCCCTAAGAGCGAAAATGCTAAATAATATAATCTAGGTATACAATCAATACAATGCAACTACAAGTTATCTTCATATTCGTTTTCTTCTACTTCATCTTCTGTTGTAACAGGTTGTAATTTAGTTATGTGGAATAAAGTTGATTCCGTTTTTCTGTTGCCAGTATCAATCTTATAAATGAAGTTCGATATTTTCTGTATTATTTTAAAAGGGCCTATTTTTAATTCGTCTAGCTTCTTTCTATTCATTCTATTTCCATTTTCTACATATACACTGTCTCCTATTTCAAACTCTCGCATTGTCCTATTTCTATCAAATATTTTCTTGTTATACTTATGGGATTTTATTGTATTTTCTAATGCTAATCTTCTATCAGCAATCCACTTTTCTTCCTTTTCCATTGTTTTAATTTCATTTGGTAAAATACTGACATTTGTACCATCCAGTAAATACTTTGGTGCAAATCCTGTAACAGAGTGGTCTGTTTCGTTATATTTCTGTATACATTCTCTTGCTACTGTTGTCCATGTTCTCTTGTTATTTTTTTCATTCATTTTACATCTAATTTTGTTTACTATTGTTTGATTTAATCGTTCATTCAAGCCGTTCGAGAATGGCGAATTCACAGCTGTAAAAATTAGTTTAATGTTATTCTCTTGCAAATATTGTTTAAATTCTTTCGAGTTGATACCTGGATATTGATCTGTCAAAATTATTCCAATCTCATCTGTCTCTAGTACTTTCTTTATTAGTTTTATAAAGTCACTCGCGTTCTGTGTTTTGGAAGTGTTAATAAAGGCATATCTTGTGTAGTGGTCTACTAAAAGGTGTAAGTATTTTTTTGTTGATCTAGATCCTCCAAAGCCACCTATAGTATCCATTGACATTATCTCAAATGGTTTTGTTGCTGGTCCCAGTTGTGACATTAATCCAAATTTTCCTTGACATCTTGATTTATTTTTTATGCATATTTCACAGGTTTTACAAATATTTACTATATTTTTCGTTAGGTGTCTTGCTGTATATATTGGACTTATTTTTTTCTGCAATTGTCTGATTCCAATATGGCATAAATCTTCATGCACCTTTTTTATAAATTTTTTACTAAAGTCTTCTGTGAGTATAATTTTTTCATATTTCTTTATTTTTTTATAATAGATTTTATTTTTGTGTAGTAGATTTTGTTTATTTTCTGTTATTGTTTTATTTTTCTCTTGGTCTTCAACTATATCTTTTACTTGTATTAAATTAATTATTTTTAATAGTTCCTCCTGGTTATCTTCTGATTCTAATACGGGGTTTCGGCTCAAACAGTCTGCTTCTACATTTTCTTTACCGGGTATATATTTTACTGTAAAATCATACTGAGATAGGTAATATGTGAGGTCACCCAACTCTTCATCTGTCTTGCATTTAATGTTCATGTTCTCTAGAGGTTTGTGGTCTGAGTAAATGGTGAATTGTTTTCCAATTAGCCAGTGTTGCCAGTATTTAACTGCTTCTTTATATTATTTCATTACATCTATACCGAATAATATATAACTTTATAATATATTGCATTATAATATGCTTATTGTTTAATATTATATTACATCTAAAGTAAACTTAAACATATAATAAAAACCTTTTTTGGTGTATTATTCAATAAATTTTCCTATTCGTTTAAATATTATTTGCAAACATTTTTACTTTAAAATACAAATCAATTATCATTATTTTAAATTGTATGAAACAACAAAAAGATATGCCGTTATTAAGGATCGAACCCACAATCGCATGCTTTTGATAGCATCATTGTTAAGTGCGGTTAACTTAACTTCAAATGAAGTAACGAAATATTGCATTACTTTAAAGAAAGACGAAGACTGCGATAAAAAAAAAATAATGCGTTAGCGTGCGTGGCCAGTTTAGCGCAGGCGACAGTAGTCTTTAAGATGGAATAGGACTTCTACAGCTGATAGTACCTCTCACCTGATATCCCATTGAAGGGGATGCTCTGGACAGCGATCCACTGCCCAGTAATGACGCGCACTTACACTCCCGGCTAATCTGACTCCAAAGGACCATGAACGAGGGTCAAGACTTGGAGAGGGATGGTAAATCCAACACTGGACTTGAATACTAAGCACGTATAATAAACAGACACAGTGATATGACTTGCTGCTCATACAAATACAAAAAGCAATATTGTCTTATACTTTCGGCAGTAACGAAACCATAGCAAGATGTAATTCGACGCCAACGCCATCTATCGAGCGCAGCGGTACTAAAATATTGAACATTGCTTTAAAAATCCCGCTATGATTTCGTTTGCTTTTAATTACATGAACATGAAGGTAAAAGACATGAGAGGAATTCAAAGCGGCAATTGAAGGACATACTCGTGCCTCGGAAAGCACGTTAAGCCGTTTGTCCCGATTGCCATACGAACATCTAATGGCAGTCGTTACGGTTTGTTGGAGCCCTCCAAAGTCCAACAACTGATCTAACTTTGTAGTTAGATCAATTGTTGGACTTTTGCTTGAAGCTTTGTTGCTTCGATATCGCCTTCGGGTTGTGGAGGTCAGACGGTAGTCGCTTCACGAAAAATATCGAAGTTCAGCCAAAAATCAGCAGACAGCGGATAGTAAAGCGGACTTCAGACTCCAAAGCAGAAAAAGCTTCGAATGCGACTGGGATTAACGCTGAGATGATGATGACTCATATTTTACTCAATCCAAAGGTAAAGGCTTGACGACACCTTTGGCCCAGTGGCAGGGCTATTGAGAGTTGCGCTGCGTGTTGGGGGTTCGATTCACGCACGGAGCCAACTAATTAGGTAATTTGTTCTGTATCTGGCCGTTTGTGTAGGTATATGAGTTTAAATGTTTATAAATACACCACCCATACAGAGGTAATTACTAGTCACATCGTCAGTCGTTTGTGTAGGTATATGAGTTTAAATGTTTGTAAATACACCACCCATACAGAGGTAATTACTAGTCACATCATCAGTCGTTTGTGTAGGTATATGAGTTTAAATGTTTATAAATACACCACCCATACAGAGGTAATTACTAGTCACATCGTCAGTCGTTTGTGTAGGTATATGAGTTTAAATGTTTGTAAATAAACCACCCATACAGAGGTAATTACTAGTCACATCATCAGTCGTTTGTGTAGGTATATGAGTTTAAATGTTTATAAATACACCACCCATACAGAGGTAATTACTAGTCACATCGTCAGTCGTTTGTGTAGGTATATGAGTTTAAATGTTTATAAATACATCACCCATACAGAGGTAATTACTAGTCACATCGTCAGTCGTTTGTGTAGGTATATGAGTTTAAATGTTTATAAATACACCACCCATACAGAGGTAATTACTAGTCACATCGTCAGTCGTTTGTGTAGGTATATGAGTTTAAATGTTTATAAATACATCACCCATACAGAGGTAATTACTAGTCACATCGTCAGTCGTTTGTGTAGGTATATGAGTTTAAATGTTTGTAAATACACCACCCATACAGAGGTAATTACTAGTCACATCATCAGTCGTTTGTGTAGGTATATGAGTTTAAATGTTTATAAATACACCACCCATACAGAGGTAATTACTAGTCACATCATCAGTCGTTTGTGTAGGTATATGAGTTTAAATGTTTATAAATACATCACCCATACAGAGGTAATTACTAGTCACATCGTCAGTCGTTTGTGTAGGTATATGAGTTTAAATGTTTGTAAATACACCACCCATACAGAGGTAATTACTAGTCACATCATCAGTCGTTTGTGTAGGTATATGAGTTTAAATGTTTATAAATACACCACCCATACAGAGGTAATTACTAGTCACATCATCAGTCGTTTGTGTAGGTATATGAGTTTAAATGTTTATAAATACACCACCCATACAGAGGTAATTACTAGTCACATCGTCAGTCGTTTGTGTAGGTATATGAGTTTAAATGTTTATAAATACATCACCCATACAGAGGTAATTACTAGTCACATCGTCAGTCGTTTGTGTAGGTATATGAGTTTAAATGTTTGTAAATACACCACCCATACAGAGGTAATTACTAGTCACATCATCAGTCGTTTGTGTAGGTATATGAGTTTAAATGTTTATAAATACACCACCCATACAGAGGTAATTACTAGTCACATCATCAGTCGTTTGTGTAGGTATATGAGTTTAAATGTTTGTAAATACACCACCCATACAGAGGTAATTACTAGTCACATCGTCAGTCGTTTGTGTAGGTATATGAGTTTAAATGTTTGTAAATACACCACCCATACAGAGGTAATTACTAGTCACATCATCAGTCGTTTGTGTAGGTATATGAGTTTAAATGTTTATAAATACACCACCCATACAGAGGTAATTACTAGTCACATCATCAGTCGTTTGTGTAGGTATATGAGTTTAAATGTTTATAAATACACCACCCATACAGAGGTAATTACTAGTCACATCGTCAGTCGTTTGTGTAGGTATATGAGTTTAAATGTTTATAAATACACCACCCATACAGAGGTAATTACTAGTCACATCATCAGTCGTTTGTGTAGGTATATGAGTTTAAATGTTTATAAATACACCACCCATACAGAGGTAATTACTAGTCACATCATCAGTCGTTTGTGTAGGTATATGAGTTTAAATGTTTGTAAATACACCACCCATACAGAGGTAATTACTAGTCACATCGTCAGTCGTTTGTGTAGGTATATGAGTTTAAATGTTTATAAATACACCACCCATACAGAGGTAATTACTAGTCACATCGTCAGTCGTTTGTGTAGGTATATGAGTTTAAATGTTTGTAAATAAACCACCCATACAGAGGTAATTACTAGTCACATCATCAGTCGTTTGTGTAGGTATATGAGTTTAAATGTTTATAAATACACCACCCATACAGAGGTAATTACTAGTCACATCGTCAGTCGTTTGTGTAGGTATATGAGTTTAAATGTTTATAAATACATCACCCATACAGAGGTAATTACTAGTCACATCGTCAGTCGTTTGTGTAGGTATATGAGTTTAAATGTTTGTAAATACACCACCCATACAGAGGTAATTACTAGTCACATCATCAGTCGTTTGTGTAGGTATATGAGTTTAAATGTTTATAAATACACCACCCATACAGAGGTAATTACTAGTCACATCGTCAGTCGTTTGTGTAGGTATATGAGTTTAAATGTTTGTAAATACACCACCCATACAGAGGTAATTACTAGTCACATCGTCAGTCGTTTGCAACATTCCCCGATTGGCTTGCTATACGCCATTTATGTCGTCTCTAAGACGTTTAATATCATTTTACTATTCTAAAGAAATAGAATATTTTTTATTGATTATATTATGGATAGAGCTGTCAGGCCATAAAATTGAAATTATATGCCTTTAAAAAGGCGAAAATCATAGGACTATTTTAAAATAACACAAATGACGGACACTGACAACATTCACAATTCAATTATAGCACCATAAGGTCACGAGCATAATGTATGAGTGGACACTCCGCAGAGAGCAGGCGCGCTCTCCACGGGCTCATAATAAATAGTCCATTATTAGTTCTAGCAACACGGACCTCCGCTAATCTGGCTGGAAGCTCCCGAGTCGTGACATCTGACCGCCGGGAGCTCCATCGCGCCGAAAAGATACACGCCACGGGGAGATGGATCACTAAAGGGATTATCGGGCAGTTACAAAAATAAGAGCGTGAAGTGGGCCGCGCGCCAAACGAACCAATCAATATGGCGCCGCGCCGAGCCGTGCGCTGTCCGCCATGCGCCCGCCACGCGCTCCCCACTCGTGACTCGTCACATTCTAACAACGCTCACCATTCAAATTGGTCCACTGACTACATTATTTGTCTCGGACAACCCTACCAGTGAATTCATAGGGCTCTTTAAATACCATTGTGAAGTGAATTCCCTTTTTTGATGTTTTACAAATAATTCTTCCGCCGCGGCTTCAAATGCAGATTTTCGATGATCGATACTCCATCCTAGCCAATGGAGGCTCGATTGAACTTTTACATTATGCAAAATTAATTAACAAGCTATCATTTTCGAGTGAACAATAAATCTCGTCGTAATCTCGTCTATCGGAGGAAGGAAGTACCGCTCAGATAATGACCAATATAGATTAAATACCTCTTGCTCAAATGATTTTATCTCTGAATTATGTATAACAAAAGGGTCACCCTCCTGACTCAATTTGGTTTGTAATTAAAACATACTCTATATAGACTTGGATGGCGACGCACCTTAGTGCAGGAGGTCGTCTCGTAGTTATTATAAAAAGCGCTCAGGTAAAAGTCAGCATGGGTTAGAATCTTGACCGCGTGACGCAGCAATGCCGGACATACGGCGCGGCTTCAATGATAGATGAGCTACAAGTATCCCGCTCGCGGTGACCCCGCGTCCGCCGGCGGGTGTCCACCTGATAGATGAGCGACAAGCGTCCCGCTCGCGGTGACCCCGCGTCCGCCGGCGGGTGTCCACCTGATAGATAAGAGACAAGCGTCCCGCTCGCAGTGACCCCGCGTCCGCCGGCGGGTGTCCACCTGGTAGATGAGCGACAAGCGTCCCGCTCGCGGTGACCCCGCGTCCGCTGACGGGTATCCACCTGATAGATAAGCGACAAGCGTCCCGCTCGCGGTGACCCCGCGTCCGCCGGCGGGTGTCCACCTGATAGATGAGCGACAAGCGTCCCGCTCGCGGTGACCCTCGTCCGCCGGCGGGTGTCCACCTGATAGATGAGCGACAAACGTCCCGCTCGCGGTGATCCCGCGTCCGCCGGCGGGTGTCCACCTGATAGATGAGCGACAAGCGTCCCGCTCGCGGTGACCCCGCGTCCGCCGGCGGGCGTCCACCTGATAGATGAGCGACAAGCCTCCCGCTTGCGGTGACCCCGCGTCCACCGGCGGGTAGGTACTCACCTGTTTAATTGACGTGAACCTCGCGACGTCACGTCCTACGTTCACCTCATTTGAAGGTCAGTACCTTCAAATGAGGTGAACGTGAACAGTAGCTATTTACTTTAGACTATAAGCATCATCCTGAAACTAACCTGTACTACTGGAAACCGTGGTTATGTGAGTTTAAATATTCATAAAAGCATCCACGATATAGGAGTCATTCCTAATATGTGTGTCCACTGTCCAGGCAGAGGTTCTTCCTGGACAGTCAGATAATCTTAATGATCCCCTTTGTTCATAAACAGACGCCTGATGCCATACAAGTGGAATAGCCCTACGTGTTTACTGGACGTAAATATAAATAGATGATGAGTTAGTTATTATTCAACAGATACATATGTACTTCTGTCCGGGTTCTGGCTCGTTACAACACTAGTACGAGACCGCACGCACGTCATGGCCGCTGGGCGTCTCTCAGAAACTAATTAATTCCGTCACCTGTCGGACTATTAATGGCTCCGAGCCCGAGATATCCAGATTAATTCACAACTCGCTGCAATCCACGTCGCTCAACCTAATGAAAACTGAAACCACTATTGAAAATTATTTTTTTATTGACAAAGGTAAAAGCCGGCAAATACGTATGTATTTACGAAAATCATTGCTACCATCTGTAGTGCATGAAGTTTTGACTAAATTTGAAGAGATGCCGCGACGAGGACGCTGGAATTAGATAAAATACTGGCCATCATCGACCGACACAAACGTTACAAATGTAATTACGTTATTAATTTCCTGAGCATGGGCCGCGGGGAGCGGGAAGGGAGCGCGGGAGGGGCGGGGGGCAGGCTCTCGGTATCATCACACGACAAAGCAGCATTTATTTCGTTGATTCTCTATCGCGTCACGTATGTTTTGTCGCGAGTTCATCTAAATGGTGTTCTAATCTAAATCTTATTCAAGAATTGATTATGCAAGTAGAACAAAATAGAGACGTGTTTAGGGATGATAATGTCTCATTTCACAATGTCATTCCGCAGAACTAATCAACAGAACTGCCACTAAGTACACAATAATATTACAAACCCTATAGTAACGGAACCTACAATTATTTGTCAGCTTATCTGAAGCCCAATGAAATCCTTGGCATACTCAATATTTCAATAAACTTTGTAATGTTAAATATAAAATATCCCTAACGCATAAAATCTTGAAAAAGTCGTGGTGGCTTAGTGGTTAAAACACCAACCTCTCATCTATGAGTGCGCGGGTTCGATTCCAGGTCAGGCAAGTACCAATGTAACTTTTCTAAAATTATATGTACTTTCTAAGTATATCTTGTACACCAATGACTGAAGGTGAAGGAAACCATCTTGAGGAAACCTGGACTATGGGTCTGGAATCGCCAACCCGCATTGAGCAAGCGTGGTGATTACGCTAAATCCTTCCCTGTATGAGAGGAGAACTGTTCCCAGCAGTGGGACGATAAAAAGGTTGATGATGATAAAAGCTTGTTGTGCCCCGTGTGGTACCGGGCTTAGAATAGTACCAACCCATATCCTCCCATGGGTGTCGTAAGAGGCGACTAAGGGAACTCACCAGGGAAGCGGGCAGCAGCGCTTCTTCTGTGGAATATCAAATCCTGCGATCCCCAATCCGCCAAGCGTGGGGATTATGGCAACGGATTGAATGGATTATGACAATATTCGCTAAAGGTCAATCAGGTATACGCCCCGACCTCGGCCCACTCCGACGAGGGATGGAGACTATGTATGAGGACATCATTCTCTAAAGCCTTACATAGCTCTAAAACTCACTACAGCGTTATCATGGAGGACTTCAACGCTAAACTTGGGAAACGGAGCGATGAAGAGCTCGGACTAGTAAATTTTGGATTTGGGCGTCGGAGCCACCGAGGCCACATGTTAGGTGGCTTCATGGAGAAGGAGGGACTCTTTATGATGAACTCCTTCTTCAAAAAGCGTGACCAGCGGAAGTGGACTTAGATCAGTCCCGACGGGGTCACTAAAAACGAGATAGACTTCATTATGACGACAAAAAGGCACATATTCAATGATGTCTCAGTGATCAACTCGCTCAAATGCGGCAGCGATCACCGTATGGTCAGAGGCACATTGAATCTGAGCATAGTGTTCGAAAGATCTCGCCTGATGAAGTCTACGCTCCGGCCAGCACCCATCCAGGTCAAAAAAAAAAATATCCAGATAAAAAAAAATCCCCCCAAAAAAATAAAAGAGAAAGTAAGGTAAAGCAGAGGTAACGCAAAGGGAGGTATCTTAATGCATATGCGTTAGGCAATACATGAGCGGGCGGCACGCGGCATGTGGTCGCATCATTCATAATAATACTGTCAAAAATGGTGTTGTCACTTTATTTTAAAAATACCAAATTTTGGGGAAGTTGGAATTAATTCGCGGAAAAAAGATTGTTTCATAATTCATTAGTATTGTTACTATGATGATTATGTAAAATTTCATATTTTATTTAGTCATGTGTTTACCTAACACATGACCAAATTATCCTTATTATTATTATCCTTATGGGGCGGACGGGGTTTTCTTTACATATTGTATATAATGCTCCCATACACGTATGGCCCATCATGGACGTAAATAAAACAATATATACCTAATAATTAAGATATACAGTATGTTAAATAACAGAGGGCGTTCCCTTAAACTCGTTAATATATATCATTAACAGATTAAAATAAAAATATCAGCATAGAAAAATAAGCATAAAAAAATCCGAATAAAAAAAATTCTAATTGGAAATAAATTTGAAACCTCCTGTTTTAAATCAAAATAGTAGTCGTCATGTATAAATAAATTGCGACGTTGCCCTCTTTCATGTTCGCGTGTACAGTGTGTTTCTTTTACATGTCAATTTAAAATTTTTATTGAATATTTTCTTATTGGAAAATTTTTTAAAACATTTTGTTATCGAATGGAAATATTTTTTGTAGCATGTATGTATGCTATACTATTTCGGGTTAACGGGAACGCCCTCTGTTAGTTAACATACTGTATATGGATACAAATCAGAAGGAATATTTTGTAGATAATAGTCCTTTTATATATTTTATTACTCCAGATATATACATACATTCACTCGCTGTTTCTGCAAGCAGGGTAGGCAGAAACTATAAAAGATCCGTACCTATTTACTTTCATCTATATTTAAGCCAAATTCGATAAAGAATAGTGGTAAACAAACCGTTGCTAGGCAACGAGTAGTTTACGCCTAAAAGACAGATGTTAACAACCTTTTCGACATAGATGATTTTCTTAAAAGTAATAATCCTACTTCCTACTAATCTAAACAGTTTATTTATGTTTAGATATTTATGATTTGCATAGAACGCTTAACCGATTTAAATGAAATATGACACCTAAGTAAGCTAATTTCCTAATAGGTTATTTTTTTTCATACATATAATATTATAATTAGTCCATACTTGAAGGTATTACAATGCATGTGTTATGTAGCTGATTTGAAAGTTATTAAAATGCGCAAAATTGTATTGACAAATGCCTCAACTGGATTTTATCCATCTTTCTTTTTTTGTAGGGCTATCACGTAAAATTAATGTCGACTTTTTAATGGTTTTTCGAAATACCGAGTTATTATACATTTTATTTTAGTGATTCTATTGAAATATGCTGCAATAGGAATTGTTAATAAATAGCTAGCATGTAAAAGTCGATAATCATGAAAATGACAGGAGATTTGTGAAACATGAGTTGTGATAACCCTAAATTGGTTTGTTTACCTTTATTCTTTATGGAGCTAGGCGATGGTACAGTCATTTAGACGAGTTACAATAATAAAACTAATACATTAGCTTGTCTCGGTGTAACTATAATTATTTGGCCAAAAATATGTCTTGATATGTTTGAAATCATCTATACTAATATACAATATGTTAAGAAAACACTGTCCGACCCGTAAGGATAGTAAAGGTTAGGTAAACACATGACCAAATAACATATGAAATTTTACATTATCATCATAGTAACAATACTAGTGAATTTTGAAATAATCTTTTTTTCCCGCGAATTAATTCCAACTTCCCCAAAATTTGGTAATTTTTAAAAAGTGACAATATTATTTTTGACGGTATATTTCTGAGCGAATAGCGATGCGACCGCGTGCCGCGTACCCTGCCCCTCTTCGCCCGCGCCTGGATGGCATACCGCACAAGTTTTAAGTTACCTCTTTTTGCGAAATAATATTTATTTTTTTAGGGGGATTTTTTTTTAAGTTTGGCCCGGCTTTGTAGGCATTAATAGAATCAGTTATCGATACCTAACAATACCTTCACGGATCGGACAGGGTTTTCTTAACATATTGTATAAAGCTGAAGAGTTTGTTTGTTTGTTTGTTTATTTGTTTGTGCGCGCTAATCTCGGGAACTACTGGTCCGATTTGTAAAATTCTTTTTGCGTTGGATAGCCCATTAATCCAGGAAGGCTTTAGGCTATATAACATCACGCTGCGACCAATAGGAGCGGGGCATAACTAAGCCACGCGAACGAAGTCGCTGGCGGCTGCTAGTCTTATACAATATGTAAAGAAAACCCTGTCCGACCCATAAGGATAATAAAGGTTAGGCAATCACATGACCAAATAAAATTTGAAATTTTGCATAATCATCATAGTAACAATACTAATCAATTTTGAAACTATCTTTTTTCCTCGCGAATTTACGCTAACTTCCCCAAAATTTGGTGTTTTTAAAAAAATTACAACACCATTTTAGGCGGTATAATTATCGGCTTTCCTTTTATTGTTTTGTTAGATTATTTATTTCCTTGACGGCGTCGCGCGTGAGCTTTGTCGGCGACGTAAAAGAAATAATTAGTGATGCACTAATTTTTGCGCAATAACGTTTTTTTATCGCTATCAATCGAAACTTGTATCTGGTTGAATGATTTGTTAAAAACACAGATTACCCAATGGTAAAAGTACTTTTGTTTGTTTATCGATTACTTACTAATAACATTATTATAACACAAGTATTAGTAAACAGAAACGAGAAGGCCATAAGAAACACAATTTTAGTAACACATTACAAATATTTTAACGGTCAATATCATCGATTTTGGGACAGAAACTGAAATTAAAACTTTGGCATGATTTTCATTTACAGCAGTGTACCTAACCAATTTAAGTTTTGTAAAAGTTCTAAACAATTCCATGCGATGTTGAATCTAAAATGAGAATGAGAAACTACAATACTAAATCGATAACAAAAATAGACGACTAAATTGTTTCCATCGAAAATCAATATTTTGATTACTTACACATCCCTATTTACTCAAAGGATGCCGCGAGGCCAGCCGCGTAGGTACAATTTTATAAAATAAAAATCATTTTTACTTTAAATTATCAGTTGCGCGTAAACATCGCTCTCGTGAAGACTATTCGTGTATTGTGTGATCATGTCGTTTCCTAATGTAGAGTAATGTAGCATGCTGATGGAAGGTAGCAACTGCTGTGTTGTGATCAGGTGATTGTGGTCAATGTGGTTCCAGTATGACGGTGCGTCACCATATCTTTGTCCTGTACGTGAGAACCTCCATTATCAGTTCGGCGAGCAGTGGATTGGTAAGGGTGGACCAACTGTGGCCAGCGCGGATTTGACACCACTTGATTTTTATTTGTGTGCATGTCCGTGCTAATCTCGTACGACGGTGCCAGCTGGGCCTGTATCGTTCTTAGTGAACGAAATATGGAACAACATCTCCGCCACAGCCATTATGCTCATCGAATGAAATGATACATTTGGAGAGTCAGACGACCGACCTTCCTACTTAAAAAAAAAAAGTTCTTTTCACGAGCTGCCTAAGTATGTATCATTATTTCTTTCGAGACTCGATAAACGTGAATAAATTACCTATACCTACATGCATAAGGTCAACTGAGGTTATGAACTGTGCCTGTGTTGCCATGAAATTACCTATTTATTTTATTCAAGTTATTTATTTTTAGGGGGATTTTTTTTTAAGTTTAGCCAGGTTTTGTAGGCATTAGTAGAATCAGTTATCGATACCTAACAATACCTTCACGGGTCGGACAGGGTTTTCTTAACATATTGTATAATATGATAATACAGGAATGTGTCCTGCACTAATATACCTAAACCGGGCCGCAAAAATAATGAGTCTCTTAGAAAAACCGCGACATCTCCCAAAGTTGTGTACATAGATCCATAAATACATGTAGGTATAAATAATATAATATAGGTAGATAAGTGGCGCTCATTTCTAAAAGGTTTCATTTGATCAAGCTATAGACTATAATAAGACATTCTATATTTTGAAATATATCAAACGATTTTTATATAACTTAATATTTTTAGCTTTTGTTTCAAACCGAGCTGCTTCTGAATTATCACCATGGTACAAGAAGAAATGGTACAGTCATGGTACAGGTCACGTAGCCAGAATGACCGACAAATGTGGACCATACGAACTACACTATGGCGAGGCCCAGCCGGCTACAGAAAAAGAGGCAGACCACTATCAAGATGGGTAGACGACATAACACACATAGCAGGTAGAAACTGGGCAACTGTCGCGAAAGACAGAAAAGTATGGCAATCTCTGGAGGAGGCCTTCACCTCAGAAAGGGTTCCTGCTCACTAACCTAGCAATTAGCATAGCACATTTTACTTTGTTATTTAATTATATAATATAAATTAATCCTAAGCATCAATACAAATTACTTACTAAAATATGTTAAAAATAAATGATGTAATAGATTTAAGATGTAGAAACTCCCGTTTGTTTAAATTAGTACCTAGTGTAACCTAACCTACCTAATGTAAAATTTGGCAGGAAATAAAAGGCTTTTTATTTATTTATTTATTACAAGAAGAAAAGAATCAGCGGAGTACTGCTAGAACAGTAGGTGTATCTTTATCCACGGTTCAAAGAGTTCTCCAGTGATTTCAAGAGACCGGCATGAATATCAGAAGACCAGGGGATTGCAGGCCATGGTGTACAGCTGTCCAAGAAGTTCAATTCATCGTGAGTACTATGTTAAGAAATCGACATCTCACGGTTGTTCAGATCCGAAATAGCCTTCAAGCGGTTCAGCACAACAATATGAGTTCTGTTTGGTTCTGACACAATCCTACGGTGACTTTGTGAAGCTGAAGTGTAGTCTTATAGACCAGCCTAAACCCTAAACTGCTCAGGGAACATCGACATGCCAGATTGCGATTTGCTCGAGAACAAATCCGATGGACAAATTAAGATTGGTCCAAGGTTACGTTTTCCGATGAGTCTAGATTTAGTTTATACACACTAGATGAGAGACAAAGACTATATAAACGACTAGGTGAACGTTATCGTTAAGTTTATTCACACAAGATGGGAAACAAAGACTATATAAACGACGGACCACGTTATCGTTAAGCGTGTTTTGAAGTAAAGGTGCAATTCGGTGGAGGGTTAACAATGGTATGGGCTGCGATATTTTCACAGAGTTGTACTGAGTCAATCATTATAGAAAACTGTTCTTTGACGGCTCCAAGATACGTAGAGGAGATTTTAAATGAGCATGTTGGTCCTTTTAGAACGTAATAAAAAGAGCTAAGGAGCAATAGATGTACTTCTACCATTTCTACTTAGGGCAAAGTGCCGACGAATTAACGCCTATTACCATTTTATGAATCATTAAACCAATCGTTCGAGTAGATATACTTACCCAATTTACTTAAAAACGAACTGATAGAACTTGTACGTAAGAAAAATTACAAAACCAACCCTAATAGTAATAAATAGCGTGTTGTTACCAACTGCATGCGCGTACACTCTTGTTGTGAAAGGTATAAAATACTTGAAGACTTCCAAAAGAGTTTCCATAAAAACAAGTTTACAACGTTAGCAGTCTATAAATAGGTACAAGAGGCTATACCTATCATTAATAATAAAAACTACGTCATAGGGTTGCTGTTAATTATAACCAAAGCCTTACAGGCTTTGCTAGCTGCTAGTTATGAGCCTATGACTTAGTTTTTAATTCGAGTATCACTGAATCGTACTTGAAATAATACTCATGTAATGTGACACATATAATATTAATAAAATTCACATCCATTGAGGCTCTCGTTAGGCAGTTGGATCAAGGGCCTGATTCAAAAGACAGTAATCCTCGATACGGCCGCATCGTGAGGAGGTTCCTGTCTCTGGAAACATAACCACCGGCAGCACGGGGCCTGCCCCTGACAACCTCGGTGGATCCACTATCTACACTAATATTATTATTATTATTTTTTTTTAAGGACAAATCACACAGATTATAAAGAGGAATGGTATTTTTGTTGTAACGAATAAATTCAAAAAGTACTGGACCGATTTCAATAATTCTTTTTTCATTATAAAGCTACATTATCACTGACTAACATAGGCTTAAGGCCTTAGGCTTTGGCTTTAGGGGTTTTTATTTTGGAAATAAAAATAGGGTTCCGTAAGATATTTGGGTTTTTTGAACACAAGGTGCAAAAAATCAATCAGAAAAGTTACTTATTTTGCGTACGCTGCCTAAACTATAAAAGATATAACCATAAAATGTTCTAATTAATTGTAGATCTTACAAATATCTACAAAAAAGTCCGCAACACACTCGACATAGATATGTCGAGTGAAACACAAACCATTTATTTATTTAAAAATCTTGAATTTTTTCTGGACTATATTTAAACGCATTTATTTTACTCATGCTATTTATCCTTATCAAAATAAATTATTTCATCACTAGATACAGTTTATGTAGATAATATTTGGTCTTAAAATGATTAAAAGTAGACTTTTAGTTTTGAAGTTACGACGAAATTAAAATATTATGATTTCTTTCGACGCATGCGGGACTTTAGATCTATGAGTAAGGTCCCCGCGCGGCTCAAAAGCGAGGTCGGCTCCCTACGCAGCGGTGGCGCTCGAAGTCTAATAATTTTCGTGCGATTTTTTTTAGATTTCGTTGTTCGTAAAAGTTCTCCTCAGAACTAAACAACAGTTCTTCTCATAGCTAATTAAGAGTTCTTTACAGGGCTAACCAATAGTTATTTTCTGCGGTAACCAACAGTTCTTTACAGGGCTAAACAACAGTCCTTTTCAGAGCTAGAATGTTTCACGCTATGAATATTTTCTTAAACATTTGAAAATGCCTCAGGGAGCCAGGTCTCAACTTTCTAAACATAGTTCTCAAGCACGGGCAGCAAGAATACGTCGTATGGGAGAATCTTCACCTGAACGTTCACAACGCCTTGCTGAAGAAAATCAGAGAAACTCTCAGGTACGCGCACGAGAGGCGAGGGTCGAACGTTCGCAACGCCTTGCATAACAAAATCTGAGAACCTTTGAGTTACGTGCACGAGAATCGAGGCTGCAGCGTTTCTAACGTCTTCATGAACAAAATGTAAGGACCTCTGACTTACGCGAACGGGAGTCAAGTGTCGAGTGTTCGCAACGCCTTGCCGAACAAAGTCTGAGAACCTCAACCTGTTAGTTACGCGCTCAAGAATCGAGGTTTTGAAGTAGCAGAATTTATGCGTGTTAACGGTATTAAACATATTTTTACGCCTGTTTATCACCCTGCATCGAATGGAGCTGCAGAGAATGCCGTTAAAATTTGTAAAAAAGCATTAAAAAAGGCTTTTAGGGACGGTATAGAGGTTGATACGGCATTGAAGTCGTACCTATTTATGTATATGAACACCGTGCATAGCACGACAGGAGAGTCACCTTCGAGGTTACTGCAGCATAGAACGTTAAGGTCTCGCCTAGATCTGTTGAATATTAACAATATGGTGCAAGGCGTGAAACAAAAAGTAGAAGAGGCTCAACAGAAACAGGTCAAAAGGGCGGGTGGTATAATGCGTGCGTTAGAGATAGGGGATGACGTATGGGTTCGAGGTTTTGGAGGGGAGGATAAGTGGATTAGAGGTAAAATTGACAGGAACTTAGGATCTCGTTATTACTTAGTTAGTAGGGAAAATGGTCCACCTTTAAAAAGACACATAGATCAAATTTGGAGAAAGTCTCCACGCTCTATGTTAACTTGTCCACTCCCAACTGACGTTGGCGAACCTGATAGTGGAGTAAGTCCACTGATACCACCACCACCATCAGCAACAGCATCCGAGACCCGAAGCAAACGTGTAAGGAAACCCCACCATGAAAAATGAATAATGTATTTAATTGTAAATTAGTTGTATAAGAGCAGTTTAGAATAAGTGGTAGGGTGTAATGTATGTTGTAAGTAGGTAGTGTAATAAAATGTGTCAACATTGTACCCTCAACATTGGGCGTGTATCGATCGCTGTCTTCTAATAAACCGTTCGTCAGTCGACCATATACAGCATTCAATAAAGTCGTGTTATTTCCCCAAAACCCCCAATACAATAAAGAGATGCAATATAGAACCCTCTGCATGGGAGCGTTTGGCAGTAAAACGGTCAGAATGGCCCAGAATGATGTAAGGACAAGTACGCGAGTTTGAAGAGTAGCGCAAAGCTGACCTCGATGCCAAACGCGACCAATTAAAGGCAAGGCCTTATTGGCCCACCTGCTGCCATCACATTCAACCACGTCGACGGCGTGCCTACGTGCCCTCAGTGTGCAGGCAGTTTCGCCGACAAGATAGGCTACATAAGCCATCTTCGGGCGCATGAGCGCCAAATCATCGGCAAGGAGTCGAAGTGGTCGCCGTTGCCGAAATCGATCGGGAACATCATTCATTGATTATGCACAACAAACGTCAGTCCAAATCGGAGTCATGAATAAGATCTGCTCTGCCAAGAAATGGGCGGACGAACCTAATGGTATGTGCTGCGCTTCAGGTAAAGTTTGTCTTTCTTACCTTCAGGAGCCGCCACAACCAAGAAAAAATCTTCTAACTAATAACCACCCATTATCTGGTAACGTAGTCCTTTTCAAATGAATTCTTTTGGCGCAAAAATAAAAACTAGGGTAGGTAATACCAAATTTTATGCCCACTTTTAAAACTGAAGGACAGGTGTATCATCTCATTGGTAGCCTTTTACCACCATCAGGCCAAAATCCACAATTCTTACAAATATATTTTATTTCGGATGCAGACCAACTATCGTTGCGATCGATCATAGTATAACAAATTTAATTCGCGAATGTGAAAACTTAGTATTAATTACATTTAAATATTTTCATTTAACATCCTCATAAGGACAATCTACGCAGCCTGCGGATAATGACTGCGTAGTCGATGTTACTGTCGCTGTCTGTGAATTGACTTGGAAATCATTTTGCTGTCCGTGTCTTTCATGGGTAGGCGTTTTGCAGCGGTAACAGACATCCACGCGAGCGGAGCTGCGGGCGACCGCTATGTAGTATAAAACAAAGTCGCTTTCTCTGTCCCTAGATCCCAATGTATGCTTAAATCTTTAAAACTACGCAACTGATTATGATACGATTTTTTAAAATAGATAGAATGATTCAAGAGGAAGGTTTATATGTATCATAAATGCACCCGTGCGACGCCGAGGCGGGTCGCTAGTATTTTTATATTTTTAAATGTTTTTATGTATTTTATATTGAAAAATGTAAATTAATATGTAAATATAGAAAAATAAACGAAATCATAATTACAGTAGCAATTTAGCCGTATCAGCCAACCACCTGCCGCTTGAGAGATGATGGAGCAATCAAGCCTTACCGCAAGCGCGGCCAGCAAGCTGTTTGCACATAGTGGCTTGGAAGCAATCCACGCGCGCTTCCGCAATTTTAAATAAATGTACCATCCTTTACTCGAACCATTTCGCTTCAGTTTCAGGCCTCTATTTAAAAACCTCTGGATAAGACCAGAACTCAGAAATTTTCGTCATCCAGTAAACTATAATGAATATATATATACTTAATATCCAAAATTTCAAGTCTGTAGGTCATTTACATCTAAAGTTAAGCGAAAGTAAAGTTTCGTGTTTGTGACACTCACTTACTAATGATCATCAAATAGAACTAGTACTTCCCACTAACTCATAGTGCTGAAATTTAGTACAGAGTTAGGATTTAATGGCCACATATAGGGAAACTAGGATAATCGACCATCTGGAGTACCTGGTCACCCTGATTGGAAAACAGAACAACTCCACCAAACTATTAGAGATTGACGTACCGCCTTTACAGAAAATATTCAACTACACCACCATTTCATGTCAAAAATCGAAGATCTTAAGAATTTCATGAAGAACCCTCAACTGGTTTCAGCTGTCTTAGAGATATGGTTGAGGAGTTGTCGTTGTGGAGGCTAGATTGGCAATCGCTCTATGTAAAGTACTGGTATTCAGGTGCATCCGCTTACACTGGAAGCCTTTTTTTTTAAATGGGCCATTTGTTACAGGGGTGTTCGGCACTGGTGCAGCTACACAGGAGCTAAACTTAGTATTCGGGAACACTGTTGGAGCTGAACCTTGTACAAAACCATCTTTGCATTGTGTAGATTCAATTTCTTAGTATTGTATAATTGCATGGCACACGTGTGAGCACAATGTACTTGCTGTAAAGCATCTATTTGTTGGGTTAGTCTTTTTTTTGTGTGTTTTTCATAATGGACGCTCTTAGCGTACAATATATTTCTGCATCGTTCCCACACGGTTGATTTAAAAACGAATGATGTAATCAAATATTTGTATCAATAGCTTGACAATTTAAAAGAGTGTCCATGGAGTTTCTTGCCCGTTCTTCTCCCTTTGTAACTACTCTTTGGAATGGGCGACTAGCTTCACCTTACTGACTGACCGACCTTCTGACAATTCAAAAGTAACGGGTTTATTTGAATTAAATGCTTTGATTTGATTTGTAACATTGTGTTAACATAATTATTAAGGACGGAATACTATATCCTGCAAGTTAACGTAGAGATTACACCTAATAATTATTAAGGACGGAATACTATATCCTGCAAGTTAACGTAGAGATTACAGCTAATAATCAATTAATGAATTTCAATGACAACAATAATATAATTATAGAATAATTCAACAATTTGATATATCTTACCCATCTTGACCCCACCAATTAAAGAAAAATCTTAAAAGTCAAGAAAACGGCTTACCATAATACCGTTTCGAGGAATAATTATTTGAAACTCCCAGCCTATTGACTTCCAGCTTCAACCAGTAAGTACTCCACAAACTGTCAGTTCCCAACAATTCCTATTTAAAACTTCGTGATGTCACAACGTTTAAAGTTAATGAATTCTGTCAGTTTGTCGCGGCTTCACGTCAGATGTTAACGTGAACATTTCGGGGGAGTTGTGTGCGACGATAACTAACAGACATTGCAAGAAAGTTGTACCAGAGTTGTCGCGAATATCCGTACCAGCATCAGCATCCACGGATTATCAGCATTGGTTCTAAGAGGGACTCGAGTAGCGATTTCTATACAAACGTATTCCGATGTTTTCTTTGTGGATAAGGCTTTTAGAGCCATTTTT
Organism: Sesamia nonagrioides; assembly: GCA_017933935.1. NCBI lineage: Eukaryota > Metazoa > Arthropoda > Insecta > Lepidoptera > Noctuidae > Sesamia > Sesamia nonagrioides. The sequence continues at coordinate 85,029 of JADWQK010001925.1, forward strand.
TATTTTAATATTACACCTTGATTATACGTACCCCTATCATTTGATTTTTTCCAAAACTTAATAAGAAAATAAAAGAAATATGAAATTTCTTAAACCCGAAAAATAACCCATTTTTACCGTGTTCAGACGACTATTAGACAAATGTAATTATTAAATTTTTGACAAAAAAAAATAATGGAAGAATAGGTATACTTTTCCACTAACTTTTGAGATAAAAATAATTGAGATCTGTCGTGATAAAGAAAACAGCGGAATATATAACGTCATTTGGTCAACGTTCTTGTAGGTAAAATAAGCCTGAGCTGCAACTATCCCTTTCGCACTTTACGGGGAGAGGGTGGAAGCAGCACGACGGCAATGGTTTCTTCAAATACCTTTGTCTTAATAACAGCCTCAGCAATAATCGATGCAGAATAACCAAATAAATTTGTTTAATTTTTATTCAAGTCGTAACGTGTACGTTGAAGGAGAAACTTACCAGAAATCTTGTCACATGTTCCTTTTTTTTTTGGGATGGAAAATCGTCAAATGACTTCTCCCGCTCTGGGCGGAACGGAAGGGCGTGTCAGACTTTTACTGACTAAAACGCACCCGTGTTTCTTCACTTGCCTATGCGACGGCAGGGCCACGGTTTCTTTTTTAACCAATCCGCAACCCTGACCCAGGAGGCATCGGTCTCTGTGGACCCCGTCACGATGTGCTGCCATCTCTTTGAGGCGCGCATGAAACATAACGCGCCTTCGACTCGGGCCTGGTCTTTACCGAGCGGCGAGCTGCCCACTGCTCACCGCCCGCAGGCCCGCGCCTACGGTGGCTGGGAGTTCGAGGTCGTCTCCCGACCAGGGTGTCTCCTGCGGTGGCTAATGGCGTGAGGGCACTGAAAATCCCGCTGCCTCACGCGCGCCGCCTCCTCCTTTGCCAGCATCACTGCTTCGCAGAAGGAGGTGACGGCTTGCCATGCACTCTCGCTCCGAACCATGGCCTGGACCAGGGTCGGACGCGAGAGATCACCGCCGATCGCCACTACGATGACACGACGGTGTTCTACGCAAGCCGGGCAGACGTCCACCGTCCTCAGGGCGATCCACACAATGGTGACACCCGGGCGTTTCCTCCTGCTTTATACGAAACAGGAACCTCCCGAAACAACCGTGTCCGGTGAGGACCTGCGTCAGGCGAAAGGTGAGGGCACCGTGGCATCTCTCTAACCACTCCTCAAAGATGGGGCTTACCGCCGCTATTGTGGCTTGCCCAGCTCTGAGTTGCACCATGAGATCCCGCTGGAGCTCTGTCCGCCGTACCGCGATTTCTCGCGGCAGCGGAGTTATGCCCCAGCGTTTTGCCTCCTCTCGCCACTCCCAAATGTGGGCGAGGGCTTTGGCCTTCAGGTCCCATGGCGGCAATCCTGCAAGGAGGTCCGCCGCCGCAGCGGAGACCGTGCGGTATCCCCGGACCAGCGGACGGTGGTGAATTATTGTGTGCAATATTTCACTTTAGTGGACATAGGTACCGCACAGTTTGTAAAAACACTTCTCTGGTAAACGAAGTACAAATACCTCACTAAAAATAATTCAAAGCTTAAACTTCCAATAATTTTCTAGCAGGAAATGTTTGATTTAGTAATTGCATTGTAAAAGCGGTAATTTTTCGAGCTGATGTTATAAAACTGCAAAAAGTAGGTTACCCTGACCCACCACAACACTGATTACAATCACCGTTGGCGTTTGTATCGGTGTAATGTACAGCCAGTGGCGTGTGACGTACAGCTCTTGGTGTGTGGGACGCTGCGCTAAGCGTGTGGCGTGTGTTGGCGGCTCAGGACGTGTGGCGCGCGACCTATGGTGTTTTACGAGACGCGGGAATTAAACGAAAATGAGTTCAATAGTTTATGCATGTATTACTATAGTGGCATTCGACTGCGGGGAAGATTTCGGATTCCTTGAGAAAAAATAAGAACGTATAAAGAAAAATTTGCATTATACACAAAGTATTGTAATTATGTACAAATTAATAAATAATGATTGTGAAATGAGAGGCGCCGGTCGTATGCACCGTACATCCCGCCCTGGAAGAGTTCATCGTTAACTTCTTATCTTTTAAAGACTCTACTGCTGCAATACACTGCGCCTGAAATCTTGTTTCTGCTCCATCTGATCCACGTAGAACATACAAGAACACTCAACGTTGGGAGATGGAACGGAAAGTGTCTCGTGCCTCTGATTTCGAGAGACAAGGCAACGTACATATAGTTACGTATATATTTATGGCACTGAGTACAGGTTCTACAAACTTCTAACTAAATCGAAGTTCGTCACACGAAGCCCCGCGAGCATACGGCAAACAAGTTTAGTAGCTGTCTGGAAGCGAATATCAAACCGAACACCAGATTGTTCTAGCGCGAGCGGTAATTGTACTGAACTAAGTTTATTTTACAGTCTGAAACTTTTTCAACAACTGTCCCCAAGTCCTTAAATTCACAAATAATTATTAAAACGACTCCATTAACAGTTTGGTGATGTTTGAGGAATTGTGATATTTTAATATCTATTAGAATAATGACATCCTAATAAATGAAATACCTAGTTCTATGCTTTCTCCTCTTGAGTTAGCGGTAACAGCACGGCTTATCTGGCCGACAGATGTACCACTTACATGGAACGTGATAGCGGACTCGGTCCTAGGCCCGCTCCTGTAGAACATTGGATACGACTAGGTGCTGAGAGGCGAGCTCAGACCAGAGGTAGACCTGACGTGCTATGTGGACGACACGCTGATCACCTCCCGGGGGGAGCTCGCACAGGGAAGCAACGTTGCTGGCGGCTGACGGCTGCGGCATCACAGGTGGAGGGCCGCATACGTCGCCTAGGCCTGGAGGTTTTTTTTTTTATAAATTATAAGCCAGCGCTTGACCGCAATGCCGCCTGATGGTTAGCACTGATGCGATCGTTGATGGTAAAGCGCACTAGTTTATTAAGAGCCTATTCACTCTAGCCTTGAAGACACTCAAACATGACGTGTGACGGAAACACCACCGCCGGCAAATCGTTCCAGTCCTTCGACGTACGCGGTATAAAAGAAGAAGCGAAACGTTTCGTCCGGATCGTAGTGGTCTCAACAACGTGAGGGTGGAAAGTCGCCGTACGACGGGTCGTCCGATGGTGAAACGGAGATGGGGGAATTAAATCATGCAATTCCTTTGCACACTCGCTAGAATGCATCCTATAGAAGACCGAAAGGCTGGCTACTCTACGCCTGTGCTCCAGCCTTTGGAGACCGTTTCGAGTTAAATCTGGGTCGCCAATCAGCCTCTTCGCACGCCTCTCCACTGAATCCAAAGTAGCCAGGTGACATTTCGCAGCACCAGCCCAAATGTGGCTATAGTACTCCACACACGAGCGGACCTGTGCTTTGTACAACATTAGAAGCTGCCCCGTTGTGAAGTACCGCCGGACCTTTGCGATGACGCCAAGTTTTCTGGCATCCACCTTGGCCTTGGACTCAATGAACCGCCCGAAGTTGAGGTTCGAGGAAATCTCAACTCCCAAAACTGAAGGCGGTCGGTGCACTCCAAGGACACATTCTGAAAAGTAGGAGCCAAGGTGAACGGGCTCCTTTTGGCGGTGAAAAGACACGCCTGTGTTTTGGCGGCATTGAATGCTACAAGATTGGCTTTGCCCCATTCGGAGACTGCCTGTAGTGTAGCACTCGTACGCTCTACTACAGCTTCTCTTTCGGACCGGATTGATTCCTTACTAGCCCGGGCTTCCAGCAGGTATCTCTCCACAACTGTGCTGTCATCTGCATACCCATAGATGGCATCAGCAGATCGTTAATAGGCAGCAGGAACAGAGTTGCAGAGAGAACAGACCTCTGAGGAACACCGGCATTGGTCGACATGGGCTCCGATGAGCATCCGTCGACAACAACTCATTATTATCGAGGGCCTCGCCCTACAAGTGAGTGGCATACACTAGTAGGTCCCCAGTTGACTGATTACCGCGACTGAAACCCGTACTGTCGGTCACTGAGGTGATCGTTACCTTCCAGGTAAGCCAAGAGGCGCGAGTTTAGTTGTGAAAAGTAGTGTTGCATCCGGTCAGACTAGATGCTGACGCCAACATAGTTTGGAATAGGCTAGCAAGCAAACGACGCAATTTTGTTTATTTAAAGTTTTACCTGAGCATCAGAAATGCCACCCTGGACGACATACTCCTTCCTGATACTCAGAATAACCAAACAGTATTCGCTGAAGGTCATTCAGGTAAACGCCCCGACCTCGGCACACTTCAACGCGGAAGTAGAGACTCTGAATGAGGACATCTCTAAAGCCATACATAGCTCTAAAACTCACTACAGCGTTATCATGGGGGACTTCAACGCTAAACTTGGGAAACGGAGCGGTGAGGAGCTCGGACTGGGAAATTTTGACATGAAGCAAATAGGAAGTTGAGAAATGAAATGGCTCAGTTACATATTCAATACACTGATGCCATAGATGCCCAGGATAGGCTCCAGCTTGCTGTGGACGGGTTCAGCCAGTGTAGCTTAGAGTATGAACAAGTTCTTTGTCAGAAACACCTCTTACAACAGCAGCTACATTAGGCTCAAAGTCAAATCATACAACTAGAGACTTCTATTAATAACATCAGTGCCTCGCTGAATCAGAGTCTATTTAGCGAGTTGTTGCCTATCGCCCCCACAATGGTTTCTACAATAAACCCCTCTTACACTATAGATTTGACTGATGACAATGATACAAAGTCATCAAATTCAGTGAAAGTAGTAACCAGCAAAAATAAATTTAAAAAATATATAAAAATTCATCAGTACATTGTCAAAACTCAAAAAATGGTGAAAAGATAAAGGTACTTTATAAAAAGTGTTAAGATGAACAGGGGAGATTCAATTTGCTGAAACAGTTAGATATGTATTCTTATAACTTAGAGCAAAGTAATAGGAGGTATGACATAGACACGGAGTCATTGCAATCTGAACTTGACCATCTGCAAGATAAACTTATTTCAATGACTAATGAGTATAATACCTCAGAAGACCTAATTAGAGAATATGTTGTTTGTGTTATGTGTTGCCGATGAATGAGCTGGTTAACTCACAAAAAAACAACTGTGAGTGCGGTCTAACATCAGATGTGCTTACACCCGATCATTCGTAGATCACCGGGTGATCACATGGTCACCGAGTTAACGTTCCGCAAGCACATTTTGGAGGTGTGTGGCAGGGGTTTCAGAAATCTGGGATTCACCTTGAGGCAGTGTAAGGATTTTAGTGACGCAGCTGCACTTAAAGTCCTATATAATGCACTTATTAAGAGTCATCTAGAAACAAGTTGTATTATTTGGAATCCTCATGAGGCAAAGTATAGCCTCATGTTGGAAAAGATTCAGAATAAATTCCTAAGATTCTTATATCTGAAGCAGTACGGAGTTTATCCTTTTTATCCCTTGATGTACCCGAGCCTGTTTGTATTAGGCATGGTCGGGTACACCAAGCTGGCTGTAAGAAGGGACGTTGCGCTGGTGAAGTATGTTGTCTCTATATTATTAGGAGTGCTTCAACAGCCAGAGGTACTTGAAGAGCTGCGCCTGCGCGCGCCGAATGGGTACGTAAGTGCACGTCGTCGCCCCAGCCTTTTAGATGTCCCCAGGGCTAGGACTAACCTACTAAAGTTTGCCCCTATGTCTCGAGCTATACGTCTGATTAATGTGATTGCGCGTGCGGAAGACTTGTTTGGCCAAAAACTTCCTAAGTTGTTACAAGCAGCACAGAACCTAATAGAACAAGGTATAGATTCGTAGGAAATAATAATTAATGATGTAGGTATTGTTCCTGTTTATTATAGTCTAAGTATATAATATAAATATATTATAAATGTTTCTTTACTAATTATTCTGACTTTATGTATGTAATGTTTTTGTTTTTTGTTGTTTTGTATAATTTGTTCTTACTTATAGCACTGAATTGGAATGCTCTGTAATAGTGCTATAATTGTATGTTTCTAAATAAATAAATAAAAAAATAAATCATGTAATACCACCTTGCCGCAGCCCTGTGTTGATGTTATAGTCCCTTCTGCTAATAGTGCCAATAGCCGTGATTGTAATGATCTTAATGGTCTTAAACAAAGCTTGACTAATGATGCTGTGATGTTCTGTGATGAGATAGGTAAGGGCATGGGGCGTTTGTTGACTGATGAATGTCCGGGTCGCTCAATATTGAACTACTGTATGCCTGGTTTTTTTCATATGGAATTATGGAAAAAATTATTAAATGTAACTTTTCCCAGGATACAACTTTATTAATTTTTGTGGGTAGTCGGGGAAATTTGGGCAAAAGAGAACTCCTTAAGTGTTGTGAAACGTTAAGCAATCTGAATATTGGAAAGGTTGTCCTGTTTACATTCCCTTACAGTGACCAGTTGCCACAGGAAGAAAATAGGATTAGATTTGACCTAAATATGACAATGTCCAACTTGACATTTAATAATAAAATATTACATGTAATTGACATAAATAATGATTTTAAGAATAATTTGTATTTGACAAGAGATAGACATAACAATGTTATGTATTATCTTTCTAATTATAAGCCCCGCACGATGATATTGCGATTGGCGGCCATCTTGGTGACGTAGTCGAACTCGCACCGTCGGTACCGTTCGCAAGTTCAGTCCGCGCTTACCCACTTACGCACATCGAATATTTTTGTTAGCTTTTTGTTTTTGTTATCCTGTTTTATTGTTGTTCTTGAGTTTTGTTGTTTAGTTTGTTAGCTGTTACTCGTTAAAATGAGTAAGAAATTAATTAATAGTCGTGCTCGTGAAATTATAATTAAAGTGGACAATTATTTTGTTAAAGAGAAAGAGGACTGTAAGTTGTTCTTGAAAGTATAAACCGTGCTTTAAAAAGCGCTTCGGACATTTTAATACCGAAGCAACTGCTTACAGTTATTAAAAATATTTTGCAAAATTCTATCAAAGTCACGGAGTGTGTGGCATGTGCCACAGGCGTTGCAAAAAATACTGTAACGAAATTGAGACGAGAGCATGAGTCAGCAACAGCCAGTGGCAGCAAAATGAGAACTCCTACTAAAGGAAAAAGACAAAAGAAGAAATATTTCGACGGGTTTTCCTTAACAGGTTTAAGAAATATTATAGATTCAATGTATACGGTGAGGAGAGAAATACCTACAATGCGCAAAATCTTGGCGACTCCAAAAGTAGACCTTAATTATACTGGTAGTGAAACTACATTAAGATAAATAATTAAATGTGATTTAGGCTACAAATTTAAGCGATGCTACCAAAAAAGACTGGCCCTAATTAAAAGACCCCAAATTCAAGCGTGGAGGGCTAAATATTTACGACCTATGAAAGAAAATGACTCGCTTGGTAATAACAAAAGACCCGTTATTTATCTCAACGAAACGTGGATACACGCACACTACACGGTAGAAAAATGTTTGCAAACAGCAACCGATGGAGTGAGACGAAACGACAGCCCTGGCCGCCGATGGATAATAGTTCACGCGGGAAGTTAAGGCGGTTTTGTTGGCAATGCCCTTTTAATGTTTAAAGCAGACACCAAAACGGGGGATTACTATGATCAAATGAATGCTGAGAATTTCACCAAGTGGCTTACAGAAAAATTAGTACCCAACATACCACGCAACTCTTTATAAAGAGTGTAATAAAATTATAAAATACAAATAAACCCTTAACCCTAATATTAATTTTGCATTTAACATTCTTTCGTAGGTATACCTACTCACCCATATTCTGACAAATAAACTTTCATTATTAAAAATTTCAAGGAAATAATTTTTACATACACTCATCATGCTAATATTAATTTATACATACACTCTTTATAAAGAGTGTAATAAAATTGTAAAATACAAATAAACCCGTAACCCTAATATTAATTTTGCATTTAACATTCTTTTGCTAGCTGTCCTTTTGTGTGACAGATGACGTCAGAACGCTGTTATTGTGACAAGGTTCCATCGCAATATCATCGTGCGGGGCTTATATTATAAAAGACAAATAGCTGTGTCGGTTTCATATTTTTTTCTATTACAGCCAAGAATTTGGCTAAACAACTTGCTTCTTTTGAGCAATGCAAAGACATTAAAATTAATTCTGCCAATAATTTGGTCTCAGTTGACATTATTAATAATTTAAATTAGAAATTAAGACAATAGAGCCAACCTCTAGCTATAATATACAGAATCTCAAAAGCAACTCGGGAGGAAATTTAAGGTCAATAGATAATATCAATCTGGTGCATCAAAATATTCGAGGATTTATGAACAAAGATTTAGAGGTAGATTTATTCTTGAACCATTATGGTATTGATATTATTTGTATAACCGAACATTGGCTAAAAAGTCACCAGTTCTTGTTCAATTTTATTTGTGGACAATTATATTTGTGGACTTTTTCTTTGGGACAAAACCCGCCACACATTTCCCACCCACTGCAACTCCTGAAAACCAGAATCAGTGGAGACCGCCAGAAAAACGCCGAGCAATGAAGCTCGACCAGTCCCGGAGAAACGATTCAACTGTCTTGGGTCCCGCAATTAATCAGAAGAGAATAGCGGAGGAGTAAGAACAAAAATATTTTCTCCATTTCCCTCCATAACAAGCAGGAGACAGAACAGAACTAGGCCAATCGGCACAAAGGGACATTATTGCAACTGGGAGAAGTCCTGATTGCCAAGCACCACGGAACAAAATTTGAATAAGTTAATGGGTCCTAAGTAGGTATGTGCTGTTACAATTGATTCCAATAATAGGTATGGCAAAAGCGCCTGGACGCACGGAAATTGGTTCTAGCATGGCATTTGTGGACTACGAAAAGGCCTTTGATTCGATCAAGACCTGGGCTGTACTGCAGTCTCTTCAGCGGTGCCAAGTAGACTATCGGTATATTGAAGCGTTAAAAGGTTTGTACGTAAACGCCACCATGTCAGTCCGAATACAGGACCAGACCTCGAAACCAATAGCTCTGCAGCGTGGTGTCAAGTATAAGTGTGCGGGCTCGATTCCAGGTCAGGCAAGTACCAATGTAACTTTTCTAAAGTTATATGTACTTTCTAAGTATATCTTGGACACCAATGACTGAAGGTGAAGGAAAACATCTTGAGTAAACCTGGACTTTGGGTCTGAAATCGCCAACTCGCATTGAGCAAGCGTGTTGATTACGCTCAATCCTTCTCTGTATGTGAGGAGACCTGTGCCCAGCAACGGGACGATAAAAGGTTGATGAAGTGGTGTCAGACAAGGACATGTTATCTCCCCGAAACTGTTCAACGACCCGAAACTGTTGTCGTGACACGTTGGTGTGACAGCCAGTCACGCTATCAACTCAGACGTCGTTCTAAATTAAACATGCCACGTTTACGCTTAAAAATGCACTCACAAGTCCCTACGTTATGTCAATCCATACTAATATTATAAATGCGAAAGTAACTCTGTCTGTCTGTCTGTCTATCTGTCTGTCTGTCTGTCTGTCTGTCTGTCTGTCTGTCTGTCTGTCTGTTATGCTTTCCCGCTTAAACCTCTCAACCGATTTTGATGAAATTTGGCACAGACAATCTTTAGACCCTGTGAAAGAACATAGGCTACCTTTTATCCCGGAAAAATTTGATGTTCCCGAGGGAAATCTAAAAAGCGCGATATAACCGAATTCTACGCGGGCGAAGCCGCGGGCGGAAAGCTAGTTAAACTATATAATCAACTACCCGCACAAATGAAAAAAGAAGACAAAATAAATATATTTTTAGAAAAACTTAGAAAATCCATACTAATATTATAAATGCGAAAGTAACTCTATATGTCTGTCTATCTGTCTGTCTGTCTGTCTGTCTGTCTGTTACGCTTTCCAGCTTAAACCTCTCAACCGATTTTGATGAAATTTGGCACAGACAATCTTTAGACCCCGAGAAAGAACATAGGCTACCTTTTATCCCAGAAAAATTTGATGTTCCCGAGGGAAAATTAAAAAGCGCTATATACACCGAACTCCACGCGGGCGAAGCCGCGGGCGGAAATCTAATTTCTTATAAATAAATGCTACTACTCTGTCAACGAATACCTTAATGATAAAAATATAAAGACACAAACTTAAATAGACATACACCCATTCGCACACACACACACCCACACACGCACCCGTTAGCAAGCAACGTAGTAAACTGTAGAGTGTAAAAAAGATGAACTAATCCACATGAACTAATTTTATGTAATTACCATCTAAGAATACATGTGGAAAACAATAAAAGTATTGAGTATTGAGTTCACCGCTGCATTGGAGGATGTCTTCAAGGTTCTGGACTGGAAAGGACTTGGCACCAACATCAATGGCGAGTACATGACACACCTTCGGTTTGCTGATGATATCGTAGTCATGGCTGAGACCGCGGAGGACCTGAGTACAATGCTCGAAGACCTCAGTAGAGCCTCCGAACGAGTCGGTCTTAAAATGAACATGGACAAGACGAAAGTCATGTCTAATGCCCATGTTATACCGACTCCTATAAAGATTGGAGACTCTGTTCTCGAAATTGTTGACAGTTACGTGTACCTGGGACAAACTATCCAGTTAGGAAGGTCCAACTTCGAGAAAGAGGTCAATCGTCGAATCCAACTCGGCGGGGCTGCTTTCGGGAAGCTACGTAAAATCTTCTCGTCCGAAATACCGCAGTGTCTCAAGACAAAAGTCTTCAACCAGTGTGTGTTGCCAGTGATGACTTATGGAATTGAGACGTGGTCGCGAACAATGGGCCTTATAAGAAGGCTCAAAGTCACTCAAAGGGGAATGGAGAGAGCTATGCTTGGGGTTGCACTGCGCAATCGAATCAGGAATGTGGAGGTCCGCAGAAGAACGAAAGTAACTGACAGAGCCCGAAGAATTGCAACACTAAAGTGGCAGTGGGCTGGACACATTGCCCGTAGGCCCGATGCCCGATGGGGCCGACGGGTTCTCGAGTGGCGACCACGCACCGGAAGACATAGCGTGGGTAGGCCCCCGACAAGGTGGACCGATGACCTGGTCGCGGGAAACCGCTGGATGCGGGAGGCGCAGGACCGGTCGCCGTTGAGAACCTTGGAGGAGGCCTATGTCCAGCAGTGGACGTCTTTCTGCTGAAATGATGATGATGAAATTTTTACCCGTAACTTTGGTTTAAATATGAAACTAATGAACCGATTATTATAAAATTCCTATAAGAGCACTGTATGAATATTGCTACAGACATTATTATAAAATTCCTATAAGATCACTGTATGATTATTGCTACAGATATTATTATAAAATTCCTATAAGAGCACTGTATGAATATTGCTACAGATATTATTATAAAATTCCTATAAGAGCACTGTATGAATATTGCTACAGATACTATTATAAAATTCCTATAAGAGCACTGTATGAATATTGCTACAGATACTATTATAAAATTCCTATAAGAGCACTGTATGAATATTGCTACAGATACTATTATAAAATTCCTATAAGAGCACTGTATGAATATTGCTACAGATACTATTATAAAATTCCTATAAGAGCACTGTATGAATATTGCTACAGATACTATTATAAAATTCCTATAAGAGCACTGTATGAATATTGCTACAGATATAACGATTACGTTACTGTAATTCAGTTTCTTGATATGAATTGATATTCGTTGCACCACCATGACGAGTAGGTAGTGGTAGTCCTACGTTAAACTTCAACGCTGTAAATCGTTGAGAAATTCCCTCGGCTGCTTCGAAACTTCATCGTCAGATGTACTGCAGAGTTTCATTATAACCCATATAGGTACAAAATTCTCATCAATATAAATGAATTAAGTCTAGTGGCTACTGTAAACCGTTCAGGAATTCCCTGAACAGTTCATCGACTTCATCATAAGAACCCTAATGGCAGTCAGAACCCATCTAGTTGGATAGTTCTTATCAATTTCTGTTTTTTTTTTATTTATTTAAATTAATCAAGCACAAAGACAAGGTAGCTGCTGTGAATTGTTGACGAGTTCCCTCGCCTGTCTCCCGGCTCCATCATCAGATCTGCTCCAGACCAATATTAAAGTGTAGTGCTTTAAAATACTTACTGAAGATTAGTCTTTGCACTAGTCGCCCCTACGACTTTTAAAAGTTCCCCTTGATTTCTGTGGTCCATAATCAAACCTTGATTTCCTCATCATGAGGCCATCTTGAAAATATCTTCTTTCCAAAAAGTAAACAATCATCAAAATTGTTTCTTAAATGACGAAGTTATCCACAAATAAACATAAAAAAATATATATATATACGGTCGAATTGAGTCCTTTTAAAATTGGTAAAAAAGTGTTTCAAAACCTAGTGGCAATCTCATGTCTACGACAACCAATGTCAAAAATAAAGGGAAGTTAGAGGTATTATTAGCAGATTGAGACTGTGTACCTTCTTTTTCAGAATTGCCCGTGATTCGTAACCTTGCTATGTGCTGTAACAACACAAATTCGTAGCACCTACTACGCGCTGCTAAAACACAGAATCGTAGCGCCAGCTACGAGGCGCTACGTCGTAGCAAACGTAACCGTTCAACCAGTGCACGAAGTAATATTTGATCTTCTGCATCACTTCTACGTGGCGCCTCAGTACGACTGTAAGGACATAAATTAAGCAAGCTGCTTGTTGACAGTTGTGTCGCATGTACTAACTATGCGCACTCTGTGAACAGTTCCCCATTCTGGACAGCACTGAGCAAACGTACGGAAGTGCAAAAAATATACGTTGCTGAAAGTATCAAATTTTTATTTCAATTGACTCAATAATCAATCGGTATTTAGTCGTTTTTCTAGAAGCTTCCTCTAGCCAAACGAAAGACCCACCTCCTAATTGATTTTTCTTGAACCATAGACAAATGCGTTCCACGAATTGTATTTTAAATTTAAGACTCTTGAGTTGGTTTTTATTTTTAATGCTAATGTTACCTATTTCCTTTTCATTTTATTTTATCATTTATTTAAATTGCGTTATTTAATTATTGATCGAATTATCGCGATACGCCATCTCTCAGCTCAATGGCTCAACTCGTGTCGTTTCATCCAGATACGAGAGATGTCGCCCGCTGTCACATTTTGCTACGTGACACATCACATCACTGAGGCATGTGTTCTGTGGCTCTTGGGACAGTGTTGCTAAAGTTACGAAGAATAGGTGTAAGTAACGTCAATATCTACCAGCAGCGTGCGTGCGGCTGAGGACCACGAGGACGGGACGCACAAGCGGCGCTCACAGACGTCGCAGACTTCACTAGCGCAATGGAAGCGAGGAGGCAACTCCTTATCAGACGGAACTCCGACCTCGATAACGGTTAACGGTAAACGGTTGAAGCCGACGCGATGTTAAATAAGACCATAGAAGAAGGCTGATAATGTACTAGTGAACATATTTAGTGAAATACGAGTGATGTGAGGAATACTATGGGGCCGCTCTGTTAGTATGATAGGTACGTCAGCCCTGCACACTGTTCTGTTGTATGTACTATTGTGATGCGGTGGCGGTTTGTTTATAGTAGTTTTTTCTTAGAGTGTTTTCTGTCAATAATCCTACTAATATTATAAAGGCGAAAGTTTGTAAGTATGGATGTATGGATGTTTGTTACTCTTTCACGTAAAAACTACTGAATGGATTTGGTTGAAATTTGGCACAGGGGTAGATAATAGTCTGGACTAACACATAGGCTACTTTTTATCCCCGAAAAATATGCAGTTCCCCTGGGATACGAAAAATATTAGTCCACGCGGGCGGAGCCGCGGGCGAAAGCTAGTATCCCATAATTATCATTCTCCTGCCCTCATCCCCTGCCGTATTCAAGTCCAAAGAAAGAAATCTCGTTTTGACATAATAAAGTAAGTATGTGTGTGCCACTACATTACGGAGCAGTCGACAGCACTTTGGTTGGTGAGCCACTCCTCCCCTCTCCTAGCTGCACGCCGTGCTACATCTGCGTCGTTGGCAGTACATAGTAACCCAACGTACAAACATCCTGTTTGTGTGTGTCAGTTACTGGTGACGTCACACACGCCGGCCGGACATGTTTGTTGGCTCAATCAAGTAACACCGCTGATTCTCTTGATTCCCTCATGTCATAACGTATGGTGTCACGGTAGATAATAAATCAATCAAATCGGAAGCACAGAATATAATAGAATACTGTTAATAGACTACATCATATAAATTACAGAACATAAGTATGACAAATGGTGTCACAATGGGCGGTCTTATTGCTAAGAGCGATCTTTTACAGGCAACCTACAAAATCTATATGCACGAACATAAAACAGATCACTAGACTACTTAAAACTTGACTACTTAAGACTTAGACTATTTAAAATTAAATTGTATAACTGGCTAAATGAAAATGTTTTTATACTGTTATGGAATTTTTGGATCACAAACTGTAACATTTCATCATAATTTTGCCCGCTTAATTTTAAGCAAAATATGAGCTCATTTCATATCTTATCAGCTTTGTATACCATGTTTTTCGCAAATAAATATTATTATTATTATCAAAATAATGATGAATAGTAAGGAATGATGACAAGGTAAGGCAACTCCAACATTCTACGGATAAATAAATGTCACATATTTGTACGTTATGGATAATGACTAAAACTAAATAGCAACTGAAGACCAAACAAACTATTCGACAATTTAATAGCTCATACCCGTCTCATGGGCACGGGAGTACAAACTATGTAAGCTCGAAAATTAATTTGTAAATTTTTTTTAAAACTTTTCAACCCAAGGAGTTCAAAATAATTTTCCTAGAGAGTAAAGACTTTATAAAGATAAAGTTCTACTTTTAAGATTATTTTCATATTAAACCTTTGGTTGAAAAGTTAGAACACATTTTTTACTTTTGGAGCAGTTATTTCCGAAAATGTAAACATTATCCAATCAAAAACATTCTGTAAAAAATGCCAATCCTCGCTGGAGCTGCTGGTTTATCTCTAAAAAGTAATGAAATCTAGACAAAGCCGTGCCAAGTTAAAGGTTCCCTATTGCGATTTCTTCAATATTATTATAGTTAATATTGTGTGACTTGGCCGCTGAACATTATACGTTAGCTAGTGCGATTTTGTTAACACGTAATGTTATATCTGTTATAACTACCTATGTTTGTTATGTGAGAATAATAGCCCATACTGGTATTTGTAATTGAACTTAATACATTGTGCAACACATATATTAATCATTGACAATGATGACTTCTGTTCTTTTTGGAGCGTCAAATCGACCACCTATGTAATATAAAATAGACGTACAGACGGATTTCTATGAATGATTAATCCATCTGTACTGGAAATGACTTTTTTGCTGTTCATTTCCGGCTCGTCTATATATAAGTATTTTTGAAATGCGTAACTTTTTTAAACCCTGGTTACTGAATCAATGTTTTCCAAGTGACAATTTTCCATGGTCAATGGGTAGCGGTTCTGGCGACAGATTGGTGCAATGGTGTCATGGAGCACCTGAATTTGTAGCCTTGTATACCCTTCAACGGCCAAGTCACACACTATTAACTATAATAATATTGAAGAAATCGCAATAGGGAACCTTTAACTTGGCACGGCTTTGTCTAGATTTCATTACTTTTTAGAGATAAACCAGCAGCTCCAGCGAGGATTGGCATTTTTTACAGAATGTTTTTGATTGGATTTCACTTCTTTTTGTAGAAGCGTATATGTCAAAAATGCATCCAATTTCTCTATATTTATGAAAAAAAAGAAAAGTGTGTCTGTTCCGCTTTCACGCTGTAACTACTGAACCGATTTCTTTGAAATTTTGTAGACACAAAGATAGAAGTCCGGATTAAATAATAGGCCAGTTTTTATCCCGGAAGAATCGATATTCCCAAGGGAAATCTAAAAAGCGATATAACCTACCTAAAGCTAGTGGATTATATTTTGACCAAATTTTGAGTGAAATTTATTTTAGGATAATTTGTTCATTTCGTTTGTGTAATGTTTATGTTCGAGTAGAAAAGTTAGTAGTAGTTAGTAATCGTTCGACTATTTCTTCGTGTAAACTAAAAAGTATAAAAGCCAGTCTAGTCTTATCCACAGTTTTTATCAAAGCAGAAGGGGAGGCATTTCCAGCAGTGGGGCGCTCTAAGCTAGATTAGATTAGAAGATATATTATGTATCCCACTACGCTGGATTTTTGCAATGACAATCATTTTTTTTATGTAGCAATAGTAGATTTGATTATAGATTACTGAACGACGAACATTTCTTCCTTCTGATCTAATTCAAAGGTTACTGCAGACCATAATTTTAGCCCATATAGGTGCAAAGTTCTCATCAATATAAATTAATTAATTCCAAACACAAAGTAGCTACTGTAAAACGTTGGGAATCCCCTAACAGCCCTTCGTCTTTGTCATAAGATCTCTCATGACAATCCCAATTTATCTAGGTATAAAGCTCTTATCAATACAAATTAATCAGGCACAAACACAAGGTAGCTGCTGTGAATCGCTGAGGACTTCCTTCGTTTGTCTCTCGACTCCATCATCAAATCTACTTCAGACCTTCATTATAACCCATATGGGTGCAAAGTCCACATGAATATAAATGATATAAGTCCAAACACAAAGTAACTACTGTAAACCGTTGAGTACGCGGGACTGACCTTTGTCTTCATCATCAGAGCCTTTATCATCCCATCGAGGTGTAAAGTTCTCATCAATACAAATTAATCAAACATAAACACAAGGTAGCTGCTGTGAATCGTTGAGGAGTTCTCACGACTGTCTCCCAGCTTCATCATCAGATCTACTCAGTACCTTTATTAAATTGTAGTGTTTTCTAATACTTATTGAAAATACTTAGAAATGCACTAGTCACCCCTACGATTTTTGAAAGTTACCCTTGATTTCTCTGGTCTTCCATCATCAGATCCTGACCTGGTAACTATTGGACCACCTGGAAAGTATACCCTTTCAAACAAAAAGAAATTTGAAAATCGATCCAGGCGTCTTAGGGTAATCGGTGAACACACCTACATAAAAAAAAAAGATTACGACGAATTGAGAACCCGCTCCTTTTTTTAACGTCAGTTGATGAAGCGGCCCACCAAGTTGAATATTTTATTGACGGTGGTACGTCAATCTCTACTAGTTTGGTTGGGCTCTTCTGCTTTCTAATCAAGGTCAGCAGGTACTTCAGATCTTCGATTATTCTAGTTTTTATATTTTTCCCTTTATGTGACCATTAAACCCTGGCTGTGTACCAAATTTCAGCTCTCTGAGTTTATGGGAAGTACTACTTCTATTTTGATGATCATGAGTGAGTGAGTGTCGAAAACACGGAAATTTACTTTCGCTTAACTTCAGAACTGGATGAGCTACAGACTTGAAATTTTAGATTTGAAGTGTGTTAATACAGCTTACTGGATGACCAAAATTTCAGCATTCTGGTACTATCCAGAGGTTCTTAATTAGGGACCTGAAAATGCAGCGAAATGGTTCGGGTAAAGATGGTACGGCAGTGTTTGCTTTGCGCTCGACTTGGCGAGGGCACTCCCGTGCCCTCAGATCAAAAAATTACTTTAGTAAGATTTTTACCTATTATTTTTACCTATCCAAAAATATGTCAGATGTTATGGTTGAATAAAAAAAATATTGTCTCCTCCCTTTACGCCCACACCTACACCACAGGCTGTAAGGGCTTTGCCGCCCTTTTTCTGTACAATTGTTATGTCCTAAATTATATTTACAAAAAAAAAATTGTATCTCTAAAACATCAGAAAACAGAAAAGTCCTACAGAAATCTTTTTAATTTCTATGAGGCGTAGTTAAAAGGTCCCCAAATTTGCCGCCACATAAATCTGCTACCCTAGGCTCAAGCCTACTCAGCCTGCTGATAAATCCGCCACAGGCCCAATATGAAACATTATACGTGGACGGCCGGACGGACAGACAAATTTGGCGGAACTGTAAAGGTTCCTAGTTTATTACGAAACACTAAAAAATGCAACACCTAACTACAACATTTCATGTTCTTTGTACCGTTCCCAATTACTGCTCTCTTCAGTTCCTTCAGGATAGAGTGCAGCTAAACAAAGCAACTTGAATGTTAATTGGTCGCTCAAGATGTTAGGAAGAGCAGGCGATCCGGGGCGGAGCGGGGCGGTGCGCGGCGGTGTGGGGCGGTATCACGACTTCCAGATATGCAAAACTAATCTCCGACAACTGATACCAATATTCCGATTCCCAATCAGTAATTTGATTTAACCGTTCTCCGGCCGCAGTGCTCTCGTGAAGCGGCCTACCTCAAATATTGTTAAAATTGCAGATTTCACGAATAGAATACCAAGACGTTTGTACATTTGTGTGTGTTGGGAAAAAGTAGTAAGTATATAATTATATTCTTGTCTCGTTACCCCTCACTGTGGCCAAGACAACCTTAGCCATCCAGAGATGACACTCACTGCCAGTCCAGCAGATTCACAGGACTGATCAGAATCAGTCCTGTGAGTCTGCTGGACTGCCAGTGAGTTTACCCTTCACCCTTAACTGGAAATCCTACCCTCTATCCGTTTGTTACCTTAGGTCTCTTGGTGCAGACATCCCGCACTTATTTATATATTTATTTATTACAAACTACATGATAGGTCAGGGCTGTAGGGCTTATGGGGCTCAGGGTCGTAGAGACTGTAGGGCTTATAGGTCTTAGTTTAGGTTCTGTTAATTTGTCATATAGGCGCATGTACTGCCGCTATTTAGGGTGGTCGTACACGGCTCCTCCGCAATGTAGGGGGACCAAACGCCTCCTATCGGAGACTCCAGGCGGGGGCCGTGCGGTCCATGGCCATGGCCGAGGCATAACTCCGCTGCCGCGAGAAAATGCGGTACGGCGGACAGAGCTCCGGCGGAATCTCAAGCCCGGCGCCCTCACCTTCCACTTGCCGCAGGCCGTCACCTCCTTCTGCAAAGCAGTGATGCTGGCAAAGGAGGAGACGGAGCGCGTCAGCGTGAGGGAGCGGTAATCAGCCGCCGCAGATGACACCCTAGTTGGGAGACAACATCGCATAAGCGCGGGCTTACGCTCGCCGCCCGGTAAAAACAAGGCCCGGGTCGATGGCGCGTTGTGTTTCAGGCGCGCCTCAGAGAGATGTCAGCACACCGTGACAGGGTCCACGAGGACCGGGTTGGTTAAAAAAGACGTGACTCTGACCTAGAATTGAAGGAACACTGATGGGTTTTAGTCAGTAAAACCTTGACACGCATTTCCGCTCCGCCCAAAGCGGAAGATGTCATTTGATGATTTCCCATCCCAAACCAAAAAGGGCTTCTGAGGATGATGTCAAACGGTATTGGAAGTTTTAATTCAAAATACGAAGAATTGAAACAATATTTTCGTTTTCTCATATTTCTTATATTCAAATCATAACAAACGTGTCACTCGCACTACGTAGGTCACTAATTATATGTTACGCGTTACTTGACAATATCACGACAAATCTCTTCCGCAGTTCTGCCCTCCTAGTAGCTAGCCTACATCAGACGGTGTTCTTCCTTTTAACTTCTGAGTATGTAGATATAGATAGTAAAACAATTTCTTCCATAAAGCCGTTCTTTTTATATAGTTTGTCAGACGTCAGTGAATTCAGTCTAGTCACAATTTAAGTACAATTTCAGTTTTGATTAAGTTACAAAGAGCACTTAGCATGTGGTATTTGCCTGTAATTCTGGTTGTATAGTTAAATTTAAGACACAATAATTTGTATGTACATAATATGTTATATGTAATATATCTGTAACAACTGTTTTGTTTAATATCCAACGAAGCCGTGTCCTTGGTATGTAAAATTAGTTTTTTCAATTTAGACCGCTTAAAATTGCTATACTTTTATAACCTAATAAGATTTTAAAGTAAAAACGAATTAATTTACTAATTACACAAACAACACAATGTTAACAAGTTCGAACTAAAAGCTATCCGATTGGTTGATTTACTAAACCATTTTAGGGGTTACGACTCATACCTTTCGCTTTCAACGGCACCAATAAAGGGAGCCAAAGTGTCGGCTTTCTTAGGTTGGAAGATACGGTATTCTTTGGCTAGCCGTGATGTCTATTTCGGCTCACGTCGAAGAGACCGTCTGCAAAATGTACAATTTCTGGCTAAAAATGGAATCATGAAAAAAGAGCAGTATAAACAAATGCAACTGCAAAATGCTACCGTCTGGTTCAAGAAGATGTTTCATTTTGGGTCACCACTATGTACGCTATATAGATAAAAAGGAAAAAAATATAATATTTTTATAAAAATACTACTAAATTAATTTGAATAAAAGTCTTCTTCCTCAGCCTATAGATGTCCACTGCTGGACAAAGGCCTACCCCAAGGCTTTCCACGATGACCGGTCTTGTGCTGCCCGCATCCATCGGCTTCCCGCGACCTTCACCAGGTCATCGGTCCACCTTGTTGGGGGTCTCCCTACGCTGCGTCTTCCAGTACGTGGCCGCCACTCCAGAACCTTGCTGCCCCATCGGCCATCGGTTCTACGAGCAATGTGCCCTGCCCACTGCCACTTAAGTTTAGCGACTCGCAGAGCTATGTCGGTGACTTTGGTTCTTCTGCGGATCTCCTCATTTCTGATTCGATCACGCAGAGAAACTCCTAGCATAGCTCTTTCCATTGCCCTTTGTGTGACTCTGAGCCTTCGTATGAGGCCCATTGTGAGCGACCACGTTTCAGTTCCGTAAGTCATCACTGGCAACACACACTGGTCAAAGACTTTCGTCTTGAGACACTGTGGTATCTTGGACGACGAGAAGATGTAGCGTAGCTTCCCGAACGCTGCCCAACCGAGCTGGATTCGCCGAGACACCTCTTTCTCGAAGTTGGACCTACCTAGTTGGACTTTCTGTCCCAGGTATATATACTCGTCAACAACTTCGAGTGCAGAGCAACCAACTACAATTGGAGTGGGTGCGACATGAGAGTTCGACATGATCTTCGTCTTATCCATGTTCATTTTTAGACCCACTTGTTGGGAAGCTCTGCTGAGGTCATTGAGCATTTTGCCCAAGTCTTCCAGGGTCTCAGCCATGACCACGATATCATCTGCGAAACGGAGATTGGTGATGTACTCGCCGTTGATGTTGATGCCAAGTCCTTTCCAGTCCAGGAGCTTGAAGACATCTTCCAACGCAGCAGTGAACAATTTAGGAGATATGACATCTCCTTGTCTCACTCCACGCTGCAGTTGGATCGGTTTCGAGTCCTGATCCTGGAGACGGACTGACATGGTGGCGCTTTTGTACAAACACTTTATCACCTCAATGTATCGATGGTCAATTTGGCACCGCTGGAGAGACTGTAGCACCGCCCAAGTCTCAATCGAATCGAAGGCCTTCTCATAGTCCACAAACGCCAAGCATAGTGGTTTGTTATACTCCTCGGACTTCTGTATAACTTGCCGCGGCGTATGAATGTGGTCTATGGTGCTAAAGCCTTTTCGGAAGCCTGCTTGTTCGGGAGGCTGGAAGTCGTCAAACCTGCGAGCGAGACGATTCGTGATGACCCTAGAAAACAGCTTGTAGACATGGCTCAGGAGGGATATCGGTCTGTAGTTTTCAGGAGGGTATTGTCACCTTTTTTGAAAAACAAAACCACCACGCTCCTGTGCCACGCCTTAGGCGTTTCGCCTTTAAGAATGACGGAATTAAATAGCTTCTGAAGCGCTTTAAGAACCGGTTTGCCACCCGCTTTCAGAAGCTCAGCCGTAATTCCATCATCTCCAACCGCCTTATCGTTCTTGAGCTGTTTCAGGGCCATACCAATCTCGTACAGGCTGACGTCCGGGATATCGTCGGTGTAGTGTCGGGTTAGTCTGGCTCTAGGGTCATTAGCCAGGCTTACAACAGGTGCGTGTGTTGATGTGTATAACTCTCCGTAGAATTTCTCGATCTCACCCAAAAGCTCGGGCTTGGAAGTGACGATCCTACCATCCCCAGTCTTCAGCTTCGCAAGTAGACTCTGTCCAACAGACAATTCTCGTGCGAACACTTTGGAGCCTTTATTCCGCTCGATAGCCTCTTTAATACAATTTGTATTAAATTGGCGTATATCGCGAGTCAGAGACTTTGAGATCTGTCTGTTAAGGCATCTGATGCGCGAAGCGTCATCAGGGGATTTTAAGATCACCTCCCGTCTTTCTTCCATTAGCCGGCGGGTGGGACCGGAGATCTTCTTGTGTCTTTTTGAACGGAGGGTTTTGTAGAACTTAGACCCTTCCGTTTGGAGAGTTTCCACAAACCTGTTGTTGTAGTCGTCCACATCTACGCATTCACCGAGGCATTCGAAGCGGTTTTGTAGTTCGATCTGAAAGCTCTCGGGGTTTTGGAGTTGTGTTGACGCTGGACGGAACGTAGACTTCATAAGTCGAGAGCGTTCGAGCCTAATGTTGAGGTTCAAGATGCCTCTAACAATACGGTGATCACTCCCGGTTTTTACCGCATGGATCACGGAGACATCGTTGAACACTTGCCTTCTCGTTGACATTATGAAGTCTATCTCGTTTTGGTCTGACCATCGGGGCTGAGCCAGGTCCACTTGCGGTGCAATGGTTTCCTGAAAAAAGAATTCATCGCAAAGAGTCCTTCCCTTTCCATGAAATCCATTAGCATCTGACCTCTGGGATTCCGATTTCCAACTCCAAATTGCCCCACTTTCGTCTCGTCCGCCTCTCGCATGCCCAGTTTTGCGTTAAAGTCCCCCATGACAACGGTGTAGTGGGTTTTGGAGGAATGTATGGCTCTACTGACGTCCTCATACATGGCCTCCACCTCATCGTCAGAGTGTTTAGACGTCGGGGCGTAGACCTGTATAACCTTTAACGAATATCGTTTTGTTATTTTCAGTACAAGGTACGCCACCCGAGTCGAAAGGCTCCCGACTTTAACCACGTTGTTCACGAGGGACTTGTGGACAATAAACCCGACACCACCCTGGGACAGCTGGTCGCCTTCCCGGAAATAGAGCAGGTTGCCAGACTTCAGGATTATCGAGTCCTCTCCCTCTCTTCGGACTTCAGATAACCCCACAATGTCCCAGCGCAACCGGCTCAGTTCTTCCTCCAGTTCGACAATCTTCTCATCGGTCCGTAGTGTGCGCGTGTTAAATGTTGCCAGGGCCAAAGGTCGTCGTTTGTGATGGTAGCCGGACCTCTGCCGGAGATTCTTAGCACCCCTTGCTCCGCCGTAACCGAGTCCGCTACCGTAGACTTTAATAGCGGAGCTGCCGGGGACTAGGGGCCTGGGCTGTATCGTGTGCATCATTGGGGGGGTTTGCCATAATCCCCACGCTTGGCAGGCGGGTTGGGGATCGCAGTGATTTGATATTACACATGAGAAGCGCTGCTGCCCGCTTCCCTGGTGATTGAATAAAAGTATATGTAATTAATTATTTGAAACGTTTTTTAGTGAAATAACCCTTTAATAAGCTAGCTATGACAGTAGTTATGACGTTTGATTGGCGACTTTGACAGTTCTATTTCTCCGTTGTGTTCATGTTGAGTGTTGATTTGAGTTGATTGTGTTTATTTACTGGGCCGTATGTTCGGAATTCAAATTTTCTTCTTTTCATAAGTCATATGGTAGCTAATATAGATACGATAGCTTTAGATACATGACACGTCAATCAAATGTCACGACAAAATATTATTTCGCTTATTGCTGACCACCATATTTATTAGTAGTTGTGTTGCACTTCTAGGCCGAGTTAAATTGAATCTGTATAAAAATTAAGCCAAATTATAGGAAATTAACATTTAAAACAGTTAACTTACAAACAAATAGGAAAAACAATTAGGACTTCCGATAATCCCAGGACACCCCATCGTAACTTGCTCAATTCTTCCTCCAGTTCAATAACCCTCTCGTCGGCCCGCAGTGTGCGCACGTTCAGTGTTGCCAGGTCGATCCGTCGTTGTTTGTGGTAGCCGGATCTCTGCCGGAGATTCTTCGCACCCCTTGCCCCGCCGTTACCTTGGCCGCTACCACAATGACCAGGAATAGCGGAGCTGCCGGTGACTAGGGGCCTTGGCTTAGTCGTGTGCATCATTGGGGGGTTTGCCATAATCCCCATGCTTGGCAGGCGGGTTGGGGATCGCAGGATTTGATATTCCACAGAAGAAGCGCTGCTGCCCGCTTCCCTGTTGAGTTCCCTTAGTCGCCTCCTACGACACCCACGGGAGGATATGGGTTGGTACTATTCTAAGCCCGGTACCACACGGGCTTTCCGAATAGAGTAGTAGGCGTGATTTGAAGGGGTGGCAACTGGCATATCATTGACAGCTGCCGACGGAAAAGCACGCGCTCTAACCTATTGGCTCTTATATGTTTTAATCTGAGATTATCATTGTAATCCCTTAATATTAAAGTGATCTAAATATCGGTACAGTTAAAATAATAAGAATCGAACATCAGACTATAGTTATTGTTCAACGTTTTCTCGAAATCGAAATCTCGAGAAGACAACTCAATTAACCGGAATCTTTGGCCACGCCTTCCTGACGGTTTTTCCCCTACATATATTTATAGGTATCTATTATTTTTATTCTTTACCTACCATCCTCGTCGCTAATATTCCACAATAAGGTAGGCTTCCCTCGAGCTTTCAATAAACATTTATAGTGATCTGCCAATTATCTATTCATAGCTGTGATCAGAACGTAGCTGCGGCGGGGATGAAGCTCCATTTGACACCTCTATTTGCGGCGTAAGTTATCTACTTCAGGGTTGTTGTTAAACTCGCATAGTCGGTTTGCACCAATAAAACATACCCCATTGTCCGAATATATCGTCTCAGGACAGCCTCTTCTTGCAATATATCGACTTAGAAACATAATGGCAGAATCCGGCGACAGAAAATGCTCCAATCCTAAGTCTTCACGCGCATAAACAATAATTAAATAATTATTGTTTTCCTTAGAAAGAAAGAAAGAAAGAAAAAAAAGAAAGAAAAATGCATTTATTGACATTACAGTAAAAACATAAATTTAAAACTATAAAACTTGGCGTGTAATGCCAAAAGGGCCTCAGCTCAGCATAATGTCAGATGACAACACAAAGTGTACCATCTGACGCTGATTTTCAGCTGCAACCCACGAGTGCCATACGCTAGAATTACAAAACACAGTCCGCAATAATATAAATGATGTATTATAATAATAGTTATCCAAATGATAGAAAAACTAAACAGCTACAAACTAACATGAAAATGTTGTGACAAGCATAAATGAGTGTGTGTGTTTATATATGTTAAATGTATTGTAATTAATCAAATATAAAATAAACATTCAATTACATTAATTTTATAAACAAATACGTTAGATAAATATTAATACCTAAATAAATATTTAAAAACATTAAAATTCAATAAATAAATCCGGAAAATAGAAAAACCCCCTCCCCACCAAATATAGAAAATAAAATAAGATGGCTTATATGGCAGATACGTCTGCTTGGACATCTTCGAGTTCTTTTTGATGAGATAAAAGATATTCTTTCAATTTAAATTTGAAAGTCGAGGAACTTTTACAAAACTTTATGGGAGGAGGGATATTGTTCCAGCATTTAGAAGCTGCATAGCGAAAACTGCCTCTAAAAGCCGCCGACTTGTGCTGTGGGATGGAAAGTTGCTGAGAACATTTTCTCCCCTCACCAATTCTGTGCCTGCTTGTCCACGTTAGCTTATCATACAAGTAAGAAGGGGAGTGAGACTTAATAACTCCAAATAGTAACGTCGCCAAGTGAAGTTTACGTCTAGCCTTCATTTTTAAAATGTTGTGGTCATTGAGGAAAGGCGTAACATATCCCCTAAAGGGAACTTTAAAACAGAAGCGTGCACAAGCATTTTGAAGTCTTTGGATCATTCTTTCAGTTTTTGATAGTAATCGTCGACCATAGATCGTGTCCGCATAATTTAACTTAGATAAAACCAAAGACTCCACAAGCAAAACTCGCAATTCTTCACTAAGATAGGGACGGGCCTTGTATAATGTCCTAAGTCTATAAAAGCAATTACGGATTGACTCAGACACGTGTTTGTGAAAACGAAGTTCTGTGTCCATGATGACACCTAAATTTCGTGCTTCACACACTCGTTCGATAGGCTCTCCCATAACGGTCACACAGCTGGCACAGGGTTTAATTTTACCTAACTGGTTTTCGGTTCCAAAAAGCATATACTTGGTTTTTGCAGGGTTCAAAGTAAGCGTGTTGGCATTGGACCATTGCACTATGTTTCCAAGATCCGTATTAAGATCTCTGGCTTAAATGATATATATATATCTGTGTATCATCAGAATAAATATGGTACTTGCATTTATTTATGATTTTCGTAATGTCGGTACAGTACAAAATAAACAATATTGGTCCAAGTATCGAGCCCTGTGGAACACCCCTACTTACCAACCGATTTTTAGAGAAAGCTACCGAGCCGTCCGCCCGACGCACTGCAACGAATTGTGTACGGTTTTCAAGATAGCTTTCAAACCATTTTATTGTGCTTTCGTTAAATCCATAAAAAGCCATTTTTGACAACAATAGAGGAACGTTAATACAGTCAAACGCGCGCGAAAAGTCAAGCAGCACCAAAATAGTGCTCAACCCACTATCCTGAGCCGACAAGATATTGTCCGTCACATCCAACAAAGCCGTGGCTGTACTACGGCCCTTTCTAAATCCCGATTGAACATCGGGAAGGATTTCATTAGTCTCTAAAAATTCAACCAATTGAGCACAAACTACTTTTTCTAATACCTTAGAAAGTACCGGCAGTATACTAATGGGTCTAAGGTCCTTTATTTCCAAAGCATTTGGTGTCTTCGGCAATGGGTGCACTTTGGCAATTTTTCATAACTCGGGGAAAGATGAGGATGTAACAGATGTATTTATTATGGCAGTCACGGCGTCCAAAGTCGCAGGTAGTGTCAACAGAATCTTATTTATAGTGAGGCCATCGCAACCTTCATCATTAGATTTAATAGTATTCAGTATGTTCGCGATTTTGTCGGGCGTTGTTGGACTTAAACTAAACGAGGAACTATTATATCGTGTAAATTTAAAAAATGCAACTAATGAATTACTCGCGGTATTCGCACCTTTTTTTTTTTTTCGGGGTGGAAATCCTCATAGGATGTCCGCCGCCCTAGGGTGGGCGACGGGGTCTGTCAGACTTTTACTGACTAAAACCACCCCGGTGTCTCTTCTATCACGAGCGCGCGTAGGGCCGCGGGAGTCTAAATTCTTCCGCAGCCCCACACTCTCGTGCTGGCCCGGTCTGCCCGGGCCTCGTCTCCGGCACGGGGTAGTGGGGTGTTAAGCTACCCCGTGCATCGCCTCAGAGGCGCGCGCTGACACTCGTGCGCGCCTCCGCCTCGGGGTCCATCGAATAGGGGGCGGGGACTTCCCCATGTCCCTCGCCCCTGGACCCATTCATGGGGGGCGGAAGAGGGCGTTATCCGCCCTTCTTCGGCGCCCGGTGCGTCTTCTGCGGCCCGGGAAGGGAGTTGAGATCTCCCTCTCCCGTTCCGCAGCTTCCTTCTGCGAC
Organism: Sesamia nonagrioides; assembly: GCA_017933935.1. Classification (NCBI taxonomy): domain Eukaryota; kingdom Metazoa; phylum Arthropoda; class Insecta; order Lepidoptera; family Noctuidae; genus Sesamia; species Sesamia nonagrioides. Next base: position 112,676 of record JADWQK010001925.1, read on the forward strand.
ATCACGTCCTCGCAGAAAGACACCACCGCGTCCCACGACTCTGCGCTGCCGGCCATCCTCCGCACTACTGCCGGCAGCGTCAGGTCGCCTCCTACTTCATTTGTGAGGACACGGCGCTGCTCCTCCCAAGCTACACACTCGGAGAGCGTGTGCTGCGCCGTGTCCTCCCCGCATTGGACGCAGTGGTGGCACCGAGCGTCCGGCTCCCTGCCTAGGCGACACAGGTACTTGCCGAAGCAGCCGTGCCCCGACAGCACCTGAGTCACCCTGAACGACAGGGAGCCGTGGCTTCTCCCGAGCCAGTCGTCGAGTACTGGCCGGATCGCCTCGACGGTAGCGAGGCCGGCGGTAGGGCGCATAAGCCTCTGCCGCCAGTCCGCCACCAGGACCTGACGGAGCTCCCCTCGGCGCAGCTCGATCTGCCGCTGCGCCGGACTGGAGCCCCGTGTCCGCTCTTCCTCGCGCCATCGGTACAATGACGCGAGTACTTTCGCCTCTAGATCCCAGGGCGGGGATCCGGCCTGAACGCAAGCCGCCTCGTAGGAAATCGTGCGATACCCGCGGACGACCCTGACGGCCATCGCCCTCTGCGGCTTGCGCAGAATGGCGAGTGTTCCGGCCGTCAGGTCCATCGCCCACACAGGGGCCCCATACAGGGCCATGGACCGCACGATTCCCACGTATAACCGCCTACAGGCGGCGCTCGGGCCCCCCATGTTGGGAAGCAACGATGACAGCGCGCCCGCTGCACCCATCAGCTTGGGCGCCAGCCGCCGGAAGTGGGGTCCGAATTCCCATCGGCTGTCGAGCACCAATCCCAGATACTTCATGGTGGACTCGACAGCTATCCGGGCACCACTTACCACGATATGTGATCCCGGCGCCGGCGCACGCCGGGGGCCATGGAATACCATGGCCTCCGACTTGTCAAGGGCCACCTCCAGGCCCAGGCGCCGGATGCGGGTCACCACCTGTGACACCGCAGCCGTGGCTATCAACGTCGCTTCCCTGTGCGAGCTCCCTCGGGCAGTGACAAGCGTGTCGTCCGCATAACACGTCAAGTCGGCGCCCGACGGAAGCTCGCCTCTCAGCACCCAGTCGTAGCCGATGTTCCACAGGAGCGGTCCCAAGACCGATCCCTGTGGAACACCGCACGACATTTGGTGCCGACCGGCACCGTCACGTCCCCGATAGATGACGCATCTATCCTCCAGATAAGCCCCTACTATGCGGCGGAGGTAGGGAGGCACCCGATGGTATTTCAGGGCCTCCCTAATACAGCTCCAGGGTAGGGTGTTGAAGGCGTTGGAAATGTCTAAAGACACCGCCAACACCACCCCACCCCGGGATACCGTATCCTCCGCCAGGGCTCTCACGCGCATGATTGCGTCTATGGTGGAGCGCCCCCGACGAAAACCGAACTGGTTGTCGTCCAGATTCGGCCCGTCTCCGCACAAGTGGCCGACGAGGCGATCTGCGATTATACGCTCAAAAAGTTTGCCCGCCTCGTCGAGCAGCACTATGGGCCGATACGCGGACGGCGAGTCCGCGGGGCGCCCCTCCTTCCTGAGCAGGACCAGCTTCCCCTTCTTCCACACACTGGGAAACTGACCCTGGCCGAAGCATGCCGTGAAGAGCCCCCTCAGCTGGGGCTCTAACTCCTTCAGAGCCAGGACGAGAGCTCGGCCAGGAACTCCGTCGGGTCCGGGCGCTTTATTCTTGGCCCGGAGCCGGCGGTATTCGCACCTGGCACATTCAGAAAGTGGTCACAAATCTTGTCTGGATCGTTAAAATGCAGAGGTAATTCCTTATTTTTAGCTGGAAGTAGGGTAGACTTAAGATTTTTCCAGAGCGCTCTAGAGTCATTTATTTTACAAATATTTATATATATCTATATATATAATTCTGCTGTACGTGTGTATGTCATTGAACTCCTCCTAAACGGCTTGACCGATTTTAATGATTTTTTCTGTATGCGTTTGAGTGGCAACCTGGATGGTTTAGATTCACAAATCAGCCCGCCAGATGGCGCTGATCGCTTGAAGAAGCATGTGATCTCGGAAACGGCCCTAACGATTTCGCTGAAATTTAATATGTGGGGGTTTTCGGGGACGAGAAATCGATCTAGCTCAGTCTTATTTCTGGGGAAGCGCATGTTTTCCAGTTTTCTCTTTAGCAATATTTCACGCATAATATGGGCGCTAATTTCGCGCGGCTTGACATAGCGGCTGTGGCGTAGTCGGTAGTGGTATGGTCTACTCGTCATGGCTGGTGTTCCTCGGTTCAAACCCGGGCAATCACAAGTTTTTTTTTTTTGTTTTTAGACAAGTTTATAGTTTTTTTTAAATTTTTGTAGTTACTTAAAAAGAAAATTGTACATAAGAACTAAAAGAGAAAAAAATAAACAGAAATAAATAAATATTTAAGATTTTTTATTTAACTTAAAGAGCCTGAAACAGGAGCTCTAGGGGTAGAGAGAGGTATGATATCTTTGTTACAAATGTAGATGACAATGCTTTCCATGGGAATATTCCTAAATCTGCTGTACGTGTGTACGTTATTAAATTCCTCCTAAAGGGCTGGTCCGATTTGAATGAAGTCTATGTATATAAATGAAAGTCGTGTTTGTTACTCTATTTATAACTCAAGAACCGCTTAACCAGTATGGCTCAAAATTGTTAGGGAGGTAGATAGGAACTGGGAGAAGGACATATCACATAGGATACTTTTTATCACGTTCCGTCCCGTTCTGTCCCTTTGTTTGATTAAATCTTCAATTCTGCGAAACAGATTTTGATGAGGTTTCTTTTAATAGATAGAGTAATTAAAAAGAAACGTTTATATGTATAATAACATCCATTAAATTGTGGAGAAACACTATCCCTCGCCCACATGTGGGAGTGACGACAGGAGGCATAACTCCGTTGCCGCGAAAAATCGCAGTACAGCGGACAGAGCTCCGGCGGGATCTCATGGCGACATGGAAAGTGTGATTGTCGCAATCCAGCACTGAGCACGCCGAACGAGCTGAGTCTTCTCTTTGAGGAGTAGCTAGAGAGGCGCCAGGCGTCCTCATCTTCCGACTGACGTAGGTCCTCACCGGACGCGGCTGTTTCGGGAGGTTCCTGTTCCGTATAAGGCGGGAGTAAACGCCAGGGTGACCACTATGTGCATCGCCCTGAGGACACGGTGGAGCAAATGGTGGAGGTCTGCCCGGTTTGGGTAGAGCACAGCCGTGTCGTCGTGACGGCGATCGGTGGCGATCTCTCGCATCCGACCCTGATCCGGGCCATAGTCCGGAGCAAGAGTACATGGTAAGCTTTCACCTCCTTCTGTGAAGCAGTGATGCTGGCAAAGGAGGAGGCGGAGCGCGTGAGGGAGCGGTAATCCCACTACCCTCACGCCTCAAACCACCGCAGGAAGCGCCCTGGGATAGGCAGCTAGCCTCCTGGTAAAAACCAGGCCCGGGTTGATGGCGCGTTGTGTTTCACACGCGCTTCAAAGAGATGTCAGCACACTTTGACGGGGTCCACGAGGACTGGTCTACAGGGTTGCTGGTTGGTTAAAAAAGAAACCATGGCACTGGCCGTTGCACAGGCAAGTGAAGGAACACGGGTGGGTTTTAGTCAATAAAAGTCTGACACGCCCTTCCGCTCCGCCCAGAGCAGGAGAGGTCATTTGATGATTTCCCATCCAAAACAAAAAAAAAAGAACTGAAGAAGAGCAAGAAATTGCACTTGAAGAGAGCAGCCTTAGTATGGCTCGACTTCGTGCTTCTCACTCACCAGAGCACAGGGAGGCAGCCCGTGAAACGGCTCGGTTGGCAATGCGAAATCGTCGAGCAAACCTCAGAGATCAAGCGCTAGATAATTTACGAAGCACAAGAAGAAATTCATCAAATACTGATTTGAATCGGGCAGCGTTTTAATACGCATATAATATAGCGCAATGAAGTTCGCATTGGGCCAATGGATGTTGTTTGCGAGTATTGTAGCACATTAAAGATTTCCGGAGAACCGCCAGGATTGTGCTCCCAAATAAAGAATCATTGAATAATAATATTTATTTAATTAAAATTATCCTAATTTAAAAAGTAGTCCGCAGTAGTAGTAGTAGTGTATGCCTTTAAGGCGGAACGAAGTTCGCCGGGTCAGCTAGTATATATATATTTATATATATAAATATTTATATCCTTGTTTATTTTACAAAACAGACAATGGTGGGCCACACTTCGAACATTGCTCCTCATGTGTAAGATAAAGAATTTCTGTCTCAACTCATTTATCACAGTTTCATTATTGATATGACCTGCTTGCTCTGCAGTGAAAATATTGGTGACATGGTGCTGGCAATCTAATAAAATGGGCCGTTTAACATGGACGCCGACATTTCGACTGCTCAAATTCTTCCGTCTAGCCATAGCAAACCGTATTCTCCTGTCGTGGGTGAAATCTTCAATAAGGGACTTGACTGGGGCAACGGAACGTCTTAACTGATGGAGTGAATTTCTACTGAAAACTTTTCCAAGCGTAACCGTGGTTAAGTATGCTTGCCTGCGGCTACCATAAATTCGCCTAACAAGGACGATAGGGTAGTGATCTCTAACAGCGGTATTAGGGACAGTGAGTCTACATAGTACGGTACAAAAATGAAAGTTTCTTTCTTTCTTTAGTCGCAATAACGGCGAAAGTCTGCTGTGATTACCAGATGAGCAACCACATATTTAATTACATACCTCTTGAACCATCTACTGACCAACCCCCAATATAATTAACAACGTGAGGCCTTGAGGCCTTTGTCCAGCAGTGGACCTCTATAGGATGAAGAAGAAGAAGAAAAAGCATACATGCGTCTTCTGAGCCAACCAAAGACTGTGACTCGTGACCACAGAGCTCCGGATCTAAACTTAAAGTAGTGAGCCTTTAACCGTACTGCCAAGTCCTACAAAAGGCGCTTAAGAAGGCTCGCTTCGACCGCCTTACTCATATTGGAAACAATCTCTCTGCGCAGTCATCTGGTAGCAGATCTTTCTGGACCCTTGCGAAATCGGTCGAAGCGATTTTCTGTCGGCTCACACTGCCTCCGCTGGTTAAGCCGGATGGAACACTGGTTCGCATACGGTGAGAGAGATAGCAGGTCTCTTTCACAATTCGCGTCTTGATACTAGCAGTGCTACTCCACCGAATTTACCTCGCTGCGACTGTTTAATGCCGGAGGTTCGCAGGAACAAGGAGGTTCTGAGAGTAATTTGTCATCTAGACGTGAATAAGGCTAGTGGTTCAGATGGTATACCAGTGTTTATTCTTAAGTCATGTTCGCCCAAGTTGTCTCCTGTATTGACGCGCTTGTATCGCCTCTCTTTAAGATTGTTACAGTGACCAAGTCCTGGACACTTGCCAACGTGCAACCCGTGCCCAAAAAGGGTTATCGTGCTCCATGCTCTGCAAGATTATGGAGTTTGTATGAACTCGCTCCTCGTGGCATACCTGGAAGGTAACGATCTACTCAGTGACTGACAGTACAGATTTCGTCGCAATCGGTCAACTGGGGAATACTACTACTAATGTATGCCACTCGCTTGTGGGGCGGGGCCCTGGAGAAAAATAGGGAAACTATTGCCGTCTTCCTTGGTGTCTCTGCAGGCCTTCGACAGGCACGTTGGCCTTTTATTTATTTATTTTATATTTTCACACAAAGAAAATGTACAGAGGCGGACTTAATGCCTTAGGCATTCTCTACCAGTCAACCTCGGGTGGTTAAGAGATTAGATGGCCGGTCCTTTAGTTACAGAAACAATGAAAAGGAAAAGAAAAACTCATAACACTATATAAACAAATACTTAAATAAGCTATATACATTTATAGTGGATAGTGGATCGAGCCGGAACTTTAGCAAATGTCACCTGTAACATTCCTGGCATTAACATCGTCGATCGCTACATTTATCTGGGCTCCCAAATCTGCAACGATGGCAGCTGTGTTCCCGAGATTAAGAGACGTATCAGGTTGGGTAAGGACGCAATCACCCGTCTAAACAACATTTGGAGGAGGAGAGGAATTGGCATTAAAACCAAGATCAGATTGGTTCGTGCCCTGGTATTCCCTATCTTCCTCTATGGTGTGGAAACGTGGACGATCTTGGCCCGAGAACGCCAGAGAATCAATGCATTCGAGATGTGGTGCTGGAGGCGATTACTCCGAATACCTTGCACTGCAAAATGCACACATGTATCGATTCTTAACCAGCTCAAAATAAAAACCCGTTTGTCGACGTTTGTGTTGTATATTTGCAACGTATTTTGTCCTATTTCGGTCACACAATGCGCAGAGGCGATGAGAGTATAGAAAAAATGATTGTCGTTGGGAACACCGAAGGCAAACGATCGCGCGGTCGTTCACCAACCAGATGGACCGATCAAGTTAAAGACTCATCGTCTGCTAAATTCTACGCGGTGGTGAGAGACGCGCTGGATCGAAACTGATGGAGGCAGATCATCCGCTGGAAATGCTGCCCCAATGCTGACCACGATCCTCAGACATGAGGGACCGACTGCAGAGAGAGAGAGATATACATTTATATTTTCCTTGTCTGATTGGCTGGGTAAAAGACTTCCTGATTGAACGGTCCCTCCGAGTTGTTGTCGACGGGTGCTCATCGGAGTCCATGTCGACTAATGCCGGTGTTCCTCAGGGGACTGTTCACTCTGCAACTCTGTTCTTATTGCATATTAACGACTAGCGGCCGCTCAGCGACTTCGTTCGCGTGGTTTAGTTATTTGAAAAATTCTTTTTGCTTTGGATAGCCCATTAATCCAGGAAGGCTTTAGTATAGTAATCGAAGCGTATTCGATTACTATACTAAAGCCTTCCTGGATTAATGGGCTATCCAAAGTAAAAAGAATTTTTCAAATCGGACCAGTATTTCCTGAGATTAGCACGTTCAAACAAACAAACAAACTCTTCAGCTTTATATATTAGTATAGATCTGTTAATGCCCGGTATCTATGGATATTCAAATGACAGCACAGTTGTGGAGAGATACCTGCCGACTGCTCGGGCAAGTAAGGAATCAATCGGGGCCGAAAGAGAGGCTATGGTACAGCATACAAATATTGCACTACAGGCAGTCTCCGAGTTACAGGCAGTCTCCGAGTGGTTCCCACATAACGGTAGGAGGGGTTCACATCGGCGTCGGGTCGACGATGAAGTACCTGGGACTTGTCCTCGACAGCCGGTGGAACTTCGAGGAGCACTTCCGACGTTTGGCTCCCAGGCTGGAACAGGCCGGGGCTGCCCTAAGGCGGCTCCTCCCCATTCTACGGGGACCAAACGCCTCCTACCGGAGGCTCTACACGGGGGCCGTGCGGTCCATGGCCCTTTACGGGGCACCGGTGTGGGCGCGATCGTTAAGGAAGCGACCAGCCCGATGCCTGACCGCGTCCCAGAGGGTCATGGCCATTCGGCTGATCCGGGGATACCGCACCGTCTCCGCTGAGGAGGCGAGCCTCCTTGCCGGATTACCGTCTTGGGATCTGGAGGCCAAAGTCCTCGCCCACATGTGGGAGTGGCGAGAGGAGGCAAAACGCCGGGGTATAACTCCGCTGCCGCGAGAAATCGCGGTACGGCGGACAGAGCTCCGGCGGGATCTCATGGCGATATGGAGAATGCGATTGTTGCAACCCAGTGCTGGGCACGCCACAATAGCGGCGGTAAGTCCCCTCTTTGAGGAGTGGCTAGAGAGGCGCCACGGCGCACTCACCTTCCGCCTGACGCAGGTCCTCACCGGACACGGTTGTTTCGGGAGGTTCCTGTTCCGTATAAGGCGGGAGGAAACGCCAGGGTGTCACCATTGTGTGGATCGCCCTGAGGACACGGTGGAGCATACGGTGGAGGTCTGCCTGGCTTGGGTAGAGCACCGCCGTGTCCTCGTAGCGGCGATCGGCGGCGATCTCTCGCGTCCGACCCTGGTCCAGGCCATGGTCCGGAGCGAGAGTGCATGGCAGGCCGTCACCTCCTTCTGCGAAGCAGTGATGGAGGAGGAGGCGGAGCGCGTGAGGCAACGGGAATCCCATCGCTCTTACGCCACTAGCCGCCGCTGGAGACGCCCTGGTCGGGAGATGACACCAAACTCCCAGCCACCGTAGGCCCGGGCCTGCGGTCGGTGAGCCGTGGGCAGCTCGCCGCTCGGTAAGGACCAGGCCCGAGTCGACGGCGCGTCGTGTTTCACGCGCGCCTCAAAGAGATGTCAGCACATCGTGACGGGGTCCACGAAGACCGATGCCTCCTGGGTCAGGGTTGCGGGTTGGTTAAACAAGAAACCGTGGCCCTGGCCGTTGCACAGGCTAGTAAAGAAACACGGGTGGGTTTTAGTCAGTAAAAGTCTGACACGCCCTTCCGCTCTGCCCAGAGCGGGAGAAGTCATTTGATGATTCCCCATCCCAACAAAAAAAAAAAAAGGCAGTCTCCGAGTGGGGTAAAGGCAATCTTGTAGCATTCAATGCCACCAAAACACAAGCGTGTCTATTCACCGCCAAAAGAAGCTCGTTCACCTTGGTTCCTAATTTTCGAAATGTATCCTGGGAGTGCACCGATCGCCTTCAGCTTTAGGGAGTTGAGATTTCCTCGAACCTTTGTGCGATTCATTGGGTTCAAGGTCAAGGTGGCTGCCAGGAAACTTGGCGTTATCGCAAAGGTCCGGCCGAACTTCACACCAGAACAGCTTCTAATGTTACACAAAGCACAGGTCCATTCGTGTGTGGAATACTGCAGCCACATTTGGGCTGGTCCTGCAAAATGCCACTATACTTACTTTGCATTCAGTGAAGAAGCGAGCGAAGAGCCTAATTGGCGACCTAGATTTAGCTCAAAACGGTCTCCAAAGCCTGAAGCACAAGCGAAGTAGCCAGCCTATCAGTGTTCTAAAAGATACATTTGTAAAGTGTGCGAGGGAATTGCATGACTTAATTCCCCAATCTCCGTTCCATCATCGGACGACCCTTACATTGTTTACACCGCAACGATCCGAACGAAGCGTTTCACCTCTTCTTTTATACCGCTTATATCGCGAGACTGGAACATTTTGCCACCAGCGGTGTTTTCCTCAAACCACAATTTAAGTGTCTTCATACCTAGAGTGAATAGCCTCTTAATAAACTAGCGTGCTTTACCATCAACGATTGCATCATTGCTTACCATCAGGCAGGATGTCGGTCACGCATTAGGTTATCCTTACTGATAAATTATAAAGGGGAAAGTGAGTTTGTTTGTTCCGCTTTCACGCCGTAACTATTCAACCGATTGCTTTGAAATTTTGCAGAAGTTAGAAGTCTGGATTAAATAATTCCCGAGGGAAACCTAAAAAGTGAACTCTAATAAATGAACTCAACGCGGGAGAAGCCGCGTGCAGAAAGCTAGTAATTTATAAAAAAAAAAGACTGTTTTAGAATGATTCCGCCTAAAGAAAATTGCAATGAATGTAGACGACCATATTTTTTTCTTTTTTTTTTTGTGATATTCCTTGATGGTGACTAAGAGTTTATTGTTCAGAAAGCTCTTAAAAGCACTTACCATACCTCAGATACTCTGAGAGTGAAATAGGTGTGTCCCAGTCGATTTTTGATCTCCAGACATCTTGTATCAGTAAGATGTGACCCTTTATAACTATTATCCCCAGTAACACTAACGGATCAAACTCTTTCATAAGGTGGGACAACGTTACGTTTAATTAGGAACGTAAGCAACCTTCTAAACCGGTCCTAAGACCCTCAGACAGAATTTCAAGTTTTGATCATGAAAGGCTTGATATATCTGACGCGTAGTTAGACCATTTCAAATTGAACAATGGCAGTGTGCTGCTGCGCTCGACGAGTGCCTTCATTTTTCATAGTGACAGCAATTGCAGATGGGTCCCGCAATGGCGCTACGCGCTTTGACGTTCGAAGACACGCTAGAGTTTGTTGATACTGCTCGCGCCATCATCGTCAGTAGTCTGAATTTTGTGTAACGAAGCTACAGCTACAGCCTCCTTATCGATTAATGAGGATAACATGGGTGGTAAAGGATAAGGCGATGAAATTTGTGGAGCGATGCTACGAGATGACATGGTAGCTTTAGCATTAGTACGTGGGATATAAACCGATGTAGAGAAAAAAAAATAAACTAACATCAAAACCACAAAAATAACAAAAAAATAAATTTTGTACTCACATTTTTGTTTTTTTTTTTTATATAAAAAACGTTCCACATTAAAATTCCTTCTGTATCGTGGGTACGTTTACAAATATTTAAAGTCACACACACAAACAGCTAGACCCGGAACAACTACCTGTAGGTCATGCAAGCCGCAAAAATTCGGTTACGGTCTCGTGTCTCCCACACAGGGGAGACACAAGATCGAAATAATATAATTTATTAGCAAGTTCTGAGGTCTCGCCCGCCTAGGGGAGACAAGAAGATTTAAAAATCCTGATGTCTCCCCGGGGGGGCCGCCAGGGGAGACACGAGACCGAAATAATATAATTTATTAGCAAGTTCTGATGTCTCCCCCGCCTAGGGGAGACAAGAAGATTTAAAAATCCTGATGTCTCCCCAAGGAGAGCCGCAAGGGGAGACACGAGACCGAAATAATATAATTTATTAGCAAGTTCTGATGTCTCCCCCGCCTAGGGGAGACAATAGGATTTAAAAATCCTGATGGCTCCCCTAGGGGAGCCATCAGGATTTCTAATACATTGTATTATGCCGCCACGTTCTTTGGTTTGTATACTCATGTGGGGTAGTCGGTATACTCGTTTGATTTATGCTGTCCTGGTACTTTATTTTTATTTATGAAAGAAATAAATAGTTAAAGATAAGTTTCAGAAATAAAATCTGCATGTTTTTGTTGGAATTTGTGAAAAACGTCTAAGTTATTTTGCCTCCTGACAATTCTGAGGTGTGAAAAATTTCACAACTACCAGTTGACTGTACTTCTGCCGTAAAGCGAATCTGTCCCCCGCCTAGGGGAGACAAGAAGATTTAAAAATCCCGATGTCTCCCCGAGGGGAGCTGCCAGGGAAGACACGAGACCGAAATAATATAATTTATTCGCAAGTTCTGATGTCTCCCCCGCCTAGGGGAGACAAGAAGATTTAAAAATCCTGATGTCTCCCCAAGGGGAGCCGCCAGGGGAGACACGAGACCGAAATAATATAATTTATTAGCAAGTTCTGATGTCTCCCCCGCCTAGGGGAGTATAGACCGACTTATACATAAAATAAAATCCATAACATGTTTGTCAACTCAATAATTTTATTTAAATACTAGCTTTCCGCCCGCGGCTTCGCCCGCGTGGAGTTCGGTTATATCGCGCTTTTTAGATTTCCATCGGGAACATCAAATTTTTCCGGGATAAAAGGTAGCCTATGTTCTTTCTCAGAGTCTAAAGATTGTCTGTTCCAAATTTCATCAAAATCCGTTGAGAGGTTTAAGCGGGAAAGCGTAACAGACAGACAGACTACTTACTCGGTGGTAGGCCATAACATCGGCTGGCGGCAGAAGTTACCACCCACCAGACAAAGTCTTGCCGCCAAGCGATTCTTCGTGTTCCAGCATGATGTCTGGTGAAGCCGTATGGAGGACGGGTCTGAGCAGTTGTGTTACGATGTGTGGCGGGTACGATGCGCCAAATGTTGTTGTGTCGGGAGTTTGGACGTGGAGAGTCTCCAGATCAATCTCCCTCTAGCGCAGCTTCGTTTGGTCGTGTTGGTCTTGCGTTTAACATTGCATCACCTCGCTCAACTGCCGTCATCCTTCCTATTCCTTAGTGTTTTAAGTGAATAGGCTTAATAAACTAGTGCGCTTTACCATCAACGATTGCATCACTGCTTACCATCGGGCGGGATTGCAGTCAAGAACTAGTTTATAATTATTAAAAAAATAAAAAAAATAAAAGCATACAGACAGATAGACAGACAGACAGACAGACAGAGTTACTTTCGCATTTATAATATTAGTATGGATTAAAAACAACACTTCTAACTTTTGACAACAAAAATAAACAACACAGTTAAGCTGCAAACAGAAAGCTTTTCCGACATTTGAATAGCTTGTATTTCCTCCACGAGCCCATATCACTTTATTAAGACGATCTGGCATGCTGTAAACCAAATATCTATTACAGTGTTGGTCTATGTTTGACTATTCTTCTACTAACGCACTCCTTAACTAACGTAAGGTAGCTGCAGCTGGAGAGCGGTCACATATCTCCCGAGCTCGTCCGCGAGATTTAAGGTCCGTATTACAGAACATCACGCAAAACTCAAGCTCTACTTAAGTCTCGTTTCAAGCCATTTGATTGGTTGAAACTAGTTTTAAGTACCTCTTAAGCAGAGATCAATGCTTGAGTTGCCTTCTGTAATACGCACCTAAGTCCGGGCTACGAGCTGGACTTTCCATGCAGGTGATACCGATGACTGCAATATACGCGTTGCCTATATGTGCCCCGTCCCTAGTCCCTGGCAGCTCCGCTATTCCTGGTCATTGTGGTAGCGGCCAAGGTGAGAGCGGCGGAGCAAGCGATGCGAAAAATCTCCGGAAGAGATCCGGCTACCACAAACAACGACGGATCGACCTGGCAACACTGAACGTGCATACACTGCGGACCGACGGGGGGTATTAAACTGGAGGAAGAATTGAGCAAGTTACGATGGGGTGTTCTGCGATTATCTGAAGTCCGAAGAGAGGGTGAGGACTCGATAATCCTTAAATCCAGTAACTTGCTCTATTTCCGGGAGGGCGAAAATTAGTCCCAAGGTGGTGTCGAGTTCCTCGTCCACAGGTCCCTTGTGGACACTGTAGTGAAGGTCGAGAATATGTCGCCTAGGGTGGTGTTAGTGGTACTCAGAATAACCAAACGGTTTTCGCTGAAGGCCATTCAGGCATACGCCCCGACCGCGGCACACTCAGACGATGAAGTAGAGATTATGTATGAGGACATCTCTAAAGCCATACATAGCTCTAAAACTCACTCTCTTCATGGAGAAGGAGGGACTCTTTATGATGAATTCTTTCTTCAAAAAAACAACCGACTTCCAAAAAAAACTACAAAGTGAAAAATAACTAATTTCGGAAGTCGGTGTCTTTGGTTTTTGTATATTAGTTTTGACACCGACTTCCGAAATTAGTTATTTTTCACTTTGTAGTGTTTTTTGGAAGTCGGTTGTTTTTTTTTTTAATAGTTTTTACTTAACACTTTTTAGTTGTGAAAAGTTCTGTTCAGCTGCATCCGTTTAGACTTGATGCTGACGCTAAAATGGTTGGGAAAAGGCATGTAAGCAAACGACGTAATTTTGTTTACTTTAATTTTTACCCGTAATTTTAGTTTCATAACTAATTTCGGAAGTCGGTGTCTTTGCTTTTTGTGTATTCGTTTTTGACACCGACTTCCGAAATTAGTTATTTTTCACTTTGTAGTGTTTTTGGAAGTCGGTTGTTTTTTTGTAAAAAAGTTTTTATTTTACACTTTTAGTTGTGAAAAGTACTGTAAGAAAATGACGTAATATTGTTTACTTTAATTTTTATCCGTAATTTTGGTTCATAAACGTAACTACTCAACCAATTTCCATCAAATTCCTATGAGACCACACTGGAGAATGAGCAATGACGCGATTACGCAACATCAATTCAGTCTTTTAATTGTTGCATAAGCGTGTCGAGTAGGTAGTGGTTATCCTATATTAAACTCCAAAGCTGTTATATAATTAAAATTTTTGAGGAATTCCCTTGACTGCACAAGGTCGTCATCACCAGATCTACTACAGACCTTCATGATAACCCACATGGATGCAAACTTCTCATCAATATAAATGAATTGAGTCCATACACATGGTAGCTACTGTAAATCATTGAAGAGTTCCCTGAACTGACCTTTGTCTTCATCATCAGCCCCTTAATGACAGTAACAACCCATCTAGGGGTAAGGTTTATTTATTAAGCACAGACACAAGGTAGCAGCTGTGAATCGTTGAGGAGTTCCCTCTCCTGACTTCCGACTCCATCATCAGATCTACTCCAGGCGCTTATTAAATAATAATAATAATAATTTATTTGCATAGATAGTAGGTACAATGAGATGTTCAATAAATACAATGATCCTTTAATATCTACCTTAAACTAGGCGTGCAAAAATAGTATTAAGTAATAATTATAAAATAATAGTAAGTATAAATTAGGAATGTCAAACATGAAAATACAATAATACAAGATAAAATATTAATAATAAGGCAATGATACAAATTAATAAAGTCAGCTAAAGCATTACATTACATGGTCAAAAAATACATTTAAAAACAAAAATAAAAATGTCTGTCGATGTGTTTATATTACAGCAGTCAAGTAAATGAAATTAAAAATTCATATTTTATCATCAAGAAATTCTTGAATGGAATAATATGCCTTCTCGGTCAAAAATCGGAACAATTTCTTTTTAAATATATCAATGCGTTCCACCGACTTCATGTATTTTGGCACTTTGTTGTACAATTTCGGAGCCATTGCGAATATGCTTTTCTGAAATAATACAGTCTTGTGTGGAACCAAATGTAGCTTATCAGCTCTACGCAAGCTACTAACCTGCGAAAATTTAGACAGGTTGCGCCTGACGAAAAGGACAGTTTCGTATATATACAAGGACGGTAAAGTTAATATTTTTAATTTTATAAAATGAGGTTTACAACTGTCGGTCCTTTGTAAATTACACCTGGCTCGGATGCAACGTTTTTGTGCAATAAAAGCAGTTTCCTTTCCAGTTGCATTACCCCAAAAAATTATGCCGTATCTTAAACACGATGCAACTAGTCCATGGTATGCTGTCAATAACGTGGGTTCATTTACAGTTTTCCTTAACATGGTCAAAGCATACGAATATTGGTTAAGTTTACCGCATACTTTCTCGATTTGAACGCGCCATTTCAATGTACTCTCTATATGTATTCCTAGAAACTTTGTGGTGTTTGTTTCATTAATACTAACGCCGTTAAGGGTTACATTAAGGTTCGGTCTGTTAGTCATTCTTTGTCCAAATTTCATAAGTACGGTTTTACTTAAATTAATTTTTAAATTATTATACTCTAACCAATTAATTATAGATTCCATGTTTTTATTTATGTCAGATTCAAGATTATTAATATTGTCATTGTCAAAAATTATAGTGCTGTCATCTGCAAACATTGTCATGGGGTAGTTAGTTGCTGTAGGCAAGTCATTAATATAGATGAGAAACAATAACGGTCCAAGCACACTCCCTTGAGGTACTCCATATGCAATATTTCTGACACTAGATTCATAACAAATTTCATTTTTACTCTTACCATCCACTCGTTTAACAACTGTAAATTGTTTTCTATCTTTGAGATAAGATGCTAAAAAACTCCAGACGTTACCTCTAATGCCATAAGAATTTAATTTCTGAAGCAGAATCTTATGGTCCACGCAGTCAAAAGCCTTCGATATGTCCATGTATAAAGCGAACACTGGCAATTTTTTATCTACTCTAGATGTAAATTCAAAAAGTCATAAATGGCCATGTTAATGCACTTATTTTTCCTGAAACCTTTTTGATTGTCAGTGAATAGATTTTTCTGTTCAAAATATTGATTTATGCCATTATAGATGACCTTCTCAAAAACCTTTGATAATATTGGTACTAATGCTATTGGTCTATAGCAAGCCATATTTTCAATGTCATCTTTCTTGAAGATAGGCTTTATGACCGTTATTTTCAATTTACTGGGAAATACGCCTTCTGTTATGCACATATTTATTATATGGCTTAGGACTGGTGCAATATAGGAAGAAGCACATTTTAATATTCTTGTACAAATGCTGTCATAGCCAGTACTAGAAGTATTTTTTAAGTTCATAATAATATTATGTACATCTTGCGAGTTAGTGGGACAAAAGAACATGGAGGAGCATTCACTAGGCAATGCTGATCGGTAACCGTTGTTTCTCAAGTGAGTAGGTTTAACTAGGTCAGCATAATAGTTATTAAAAGCTTGGGCAATTTGAACTGGATCTGTTAATATTTTGTTACCTATATTTATTTGTATTAGATTATCATCTGGTATCCTATCCTTATTGTTATTTATTATTTGCCACGTCGCTTTAGACTTGCTTTTTGCTAGTTGTATGTAATTACTATTTTGCGATTTCTGAGTAAGTTAAGTAATCTTTCTAAATCTAGAAGAAAAACTTTTAAATATCTTATCTTTATTGTGCTTTGTCGGTGCCAACCTATACTTCCACAGTAATTCTCTCTTCCTTTTACTGCATACCTTTATTCCACGACTTATCCACCTAGGTCGCTTTTTAGTTGAATTTTTTATTTTTATATTTGGAAAGCACAATTCGTAAAACAGTTTAAACAAATCATAAAACATATCAAAAGCAGCAGCAGCATCATTCTGCTCGTAAACTTCCGAGAAGCTGATACTTTTGATGCAATCAATGAATTTGGTTACATTTTCTTTCGAATAACATCGCCTTGTGCTGAACCAGTAAGTAGACAAACACGATTTCTTAACAGGGCATTTTAGCAGCTGTGCTGTATGGTCTGAAACTGCAAATTCTATGATTTCACCCTGACATCCCTTTACATTATGTACGATATTATCAATGCAGGTACCGCTACTTAAACGAGTGGAAACTTTGAATTGAAGTTTAAGGTTAAATCCTGCTAGTAAGTGTTTAAATTGCTCTGAATATTTTGTTCTTTTTAGTATATCTATGTTGAAATCCCCAGCCATAATGAGTTTTTTGTTTATATTAAATGAAAATTGTTGAAGTATGTTGTTCAAAATGCTAAAGAATGTATCGAATTTATTTTTTACTTCTGTACAGTTTGCAATTCTATATATGCATATGATTAAAATTTTATGTTCCGTCAACTCTACAGCACAGCACTCAATTATGTTTGATATACTGCACTTAGAAACTTCATCAATAGCTTTAAATTTTATTCCTTTCCTTATTAAAATACATGTGCCGCCGTGTCTAGTTTCAAAATAAATTGCAGTGCTTTAAAATATCTAATGGAAAACTTAAAAATGCACTAGCCGTCCCTAGAATTTTTGAAAGTTCCCCTTGATTTCTCTGGTCTTCCACCATCAAACCCTGATGTCCTTATCATGGGACCAACTTGGGAATGTCTTCTTTCCAACAAAGAAAGAATTATCATAATCCATACTAATATTATAAATGTGAAAGTAACTCTGTCTGTCTGTCTGTTACGCTTTCCCGCCTAAACCTCTCAACCGATTTTGATGAAATTTAGCACAGACAATCTTTGGACCCTGAGAAAAAACATAGACTACCTGTTATCCCGGAAAAATTTGATATTCCCGAGGGAAATCTAAAAAGCGCGATATAACCGAACACCACGCGGGCGAAGACGCGGGCGGAAAGCACACAATCTTTAGACCCTGAGAAAGGACATAGGCTACCTTTTATCCCGGAAAATTTTGATGTTCCCGAGGGAAATCTAAAAAGCGCGATATAACCGAAATTTACGCGGGCGAAGCCGCGGGCGGAAAGCTAGTCGTTTCATAAATGACGAAGTTATCCGCGAACAATATAAAAAAAACATATCGACGCTTGAAAGGCAATCATATCTAAGCGACAAAAATTCGTAAATCCATACTAATATTATAAATGCGAAAGTAACTCTGTCTGTCTGTCTGTCTGTCTGTCTGTCTGTCTGTCTGTCTGTCTGTCTGTCTGTCTGTCTGTCTGTCTGTCTGTCTGTCTGTCTGTCTGTCTGTCTGTCTGTCT